>PVKY010001468.1:0-31844 GCA_004027775.1 Bradypus variegatus | reverse complement strand
CCAGACACCGAGGTGTTAGTCCACACCACTCCCGTCTTATCTGCAGCTGCTCCCGGGCTCCAAACGCCAACCCACTGTTTCCCCGCACCACAGCGTGGCCGAGGGACTCAGCCGACTCACTCACTCGTTTCAGAATGCAGACTCCTGGTTTCACCAAATGCACATTCCCTGTGGCTTTAGCAGACCTTGTCCGGCTGGTGCTACTTTGGAGGTGATATTCTGGGTCACTTTCTGGTTTTTATTCAGTGTTTTTCACGGAGGTGTCTCCTTGCTCTGTCTCACCTAGCCGCCATCATAGGTTCTCTCTATATATTTTTATTAGGTCATTCTTGCATGTTGTATTTACAAAAGGTGCAGAAAGGATAACAGCATCAAGTCTCTCTTCCATCAGGGCTACCCCATTGCACAACTCCAGAGGGTGCTGTCACTTAAACCCGGGGTGGTAGGCACTGCTCTCACCCAGACCCCCATCTGCTTGGTTCCCCTCCCTGCAGACACGGCTCTTACTAAGCTCTTTCCCGTCCTTCCAGAGTTGGTCCTTGTGGATACTAATGGAACATGGGTGCATGGATTCTCCGCCTTGTCTTGTTCGTTTTACATTCGTGGGAGGTTGTTCCATATGAGGATGTCAGAGTTTCCACATTCTTTTTAGTGGCTACAATAGTATCCCATTGATATGCATGTGCCATAGTTTACTTAGCTGCTCTGTTAAACCAGTCCTCAGGGTATTTAAGCAATTCCTATTTCTAAATTGCTTCTGTTACAGACAGTGCTACAATATACCCCAGTCACTCTGTCATTCACTCACCCTTTCAGCACATCTGTAGGATACATTCCTGGAACTGGGTTCCTTGGGTAAACAGAGGAATGACTTTATAATGGCAGAATTTCAGGTATTTTTAAACTGGGGTTTTGGGTCTGTCAGATCCTGCTAAGGAGTCAGTTGCCCAGGGCCCCGGCTCTGGTGTAATCAGTGTTGGAGAAGATATTTGTGGTTTTGATTGTTATTCTCTAAAGAGAACGGAGAGATCTCTCAGCAGAAGGCAGCGTCTCTGGGTTAGGCCAGGGCTCACTGATTGGATCCCATCTCCCTTCCTGAAGATGCTGCTGGGGAACGAGTCACCTCCGCTACTCAAGCAGCGAGTTCATGGAGGCCCTGGGGTGATGCCTAGAGGCTCAGGGGTTAGACCCCCCAGAAATATGGGCTCAAGAGGCTCTTATAGGGGGTAGCTTTTCCTGAGACATACTGAGATGTGATTCCTGTTACCACCACAAGATAGATAGGTTAGATACATATAGACAGATGTAAGGCAGGAGGTAGGTAGATAGATAAATACAGATAGGTGAATAGATAGGAAAGTTAGATGATAGATAGATCTCAAGCAAGCAGGAGCTTAGACCTGCTTTTGGATTTGGGCTCAGTCACTTACTAGCCATGGGGCTTCAGGTGGCTTCTTTGACCTCCTTGAGGCCCAGTTTCCTTGTTTATAGCGGGATTAACATGTCTTCTCTGTGGGACTGTGGAGAAGAATAAACAATGATGCACGTGAATGGCTGAGGGCAGTGCCTGGCACACAGCGGACACTGCATACAGGTGGTGGTGTGATCGTGTGTTATGGGAGTGGCTTTCTCTGGTACACTGAAGGCAGTTCTTTGGCAGGAGCCAATGAGCGTGTAGTTCAGTGTGCCTGGCCCATGTCTTCAAGGGGATGACATCTGAAATGTGGGGGTTCTCAGCTTCCTTCCCTCCCAGCGTGCATGGCAGGTGTCGGTCCTGTCACACCGCCAGCATGCATTTCACAGGCCTGGATTTCTAGCTACCCTCGTTTATCTCCTGGTCAGGAAACTGTTAGTACAAAAATGTCCTAGAATCCACTGAAGTTAATAAAAAATAAACAAATAAAGGAAAGGCATCTGCCCTCAGACTTTGGTTTTCTGGCTACAGTTTAGTTGCAAAATAGCTCCTGGCTTGCACCTGCTGCCTTAAGAAATAATAATGAGGGAGGGGGCTGAAAGGTACCTGTGGGGGCCTCCCCACCTCAGTGGGTTTGGGGTAAACTCCACTGCCTCCCCCAGACATGATGTGAGGACAGTGATCAGCAGGTCTGGCTCTGTCCCCAACATGCTTTGCAATGGTTCTCTCTTCGACCTTCGCCGAGTGCCAGGCTGAGATGCTAAGTCCTCTGCAGTTACCCTGGGGAGCCGCAGCCCGGCAGGACCTCAGCAGGGAAGCGCCAGCCCGCCCTGCCAGAGCAGCTGTTTTAAGCCTCAGCCCATCTTCAACTGGGGTGTGGGCTCCAACCTCACCTGACCTCTCCCACACCCCCACCCCAGCCCAGCGGGACGGACTATCCTCTCCTCTGTGACCTTGCGGCAGTGTGTTCTGGTCTATTAAAGCATCACTGCCAGTTCTAAATACATCTTTCCTCCTTCCATGGCAAGAAGCTTTTTGTTTTGTCTGTTAGAGATTTGATGCAATTTCAAATTCTTCCATCACAGCAGTTCTTGGGTTTACATGGTTTTCTTTCCATGATATTAGAGTTAAAAAACATAAATTGCTGGTTTGAAATCTCATTGGGTTCTTCTCTTTAGATAGGAGTCGTGGAAAAATCAGCCTTGTCCAGAACACTTGTCATGGAGACAGCCCTTGAATCATCCTTTTATCTGTTCTGCACTCAGCAAACATTTGCAGAGTTCCCACTTTTGTGCCAAGCTCGAAGCTAAGCACTGGATATACTGAGGTGAAAAAGACATGGGCTGTGCCTTGAGGGCCAACACAATGTGGCTATCTAGCTCTTGATTTTACTGACACATGGAAGCCTCTCTTATATAAGAAGTCAATTTATAGGATTTCTTTCAGTGTAATTTCCTACAACTTTGAGACCATTTCTCTTTCTTTAAATCTACAATATTCATATTCATTCATTCATTCATTCACCAAAAATCTGTGTAAGGAACCACACCTAGAGTAGTTGGGGTATGGGTAAGATATAAAGATAAAAATATAAAATTCCTACCTTCTAGGAACCCAAATCAGGAGTCACACATAGACAGAAATTCCAGTGTGCTACTTCATTTGTGATTGCAAGTGGCATTCATTCATTTTATTCATTTAATTACAAATATTTTTTTATACTCAGGGCTTACTTAGCATGTGGTTTAAGTTGCTCTGTAGCCAGTGGAAGAAGCCTTGCTTTGCCCCTGTCCCCAGGGCCCTCGGGGTCTCCCACGGAGAGACGAGGTTCAGAGTTAAAGTGCAGTTCCAGACCCATGGGGACTCCAGGCCAAAATTAGTGGCTCAAAGAAGCCTCTAGGAGCAGAGAGGCCCCGTGCGAGCCTCCCAGCTGCTTCCTGGAGGCCCTGCGTGCTGGGCCGGGCTCTGAGGAAGGGACAGGCCCTCGGGGAGGCGAGGGCACATTCCAGGCCAGGAACAGGCAAAGCAAAGGCCGTAGTGTGTTAGAAACTTCTCATTAGAAGCGAGAGGTGGCAAAGGGGAGAGCTCGCCCCAAACATCCCCCAGCCCAGGGCAGGGCCAGGAAGAAGCTGCTGCCTTCTAACTCACCTCTGCTCCTTTCTTCCCCTCACCTGGATTCTCTGCAGCCTGTTCAAGGATTACACCATGACCCTCCCACTCCGCTTGAGGTCCCGCTTTCCCTCTGCCATAAGGAGTTTGCTTCTACAAAAGAAGTTATTAAGCATCAGAAACTCATCTGGAATGGCTGGGGGTAAGTGGCATTAGATGATTTTTTTTTTTTTTAAGTTCATGGGGTCTCGCTTCTGCAGGAGGAGAATGATGTCAGCACCAGTCGCTGCTTGAGTCCCCAGAAGAGATTAGCACCCTGGGCCAGACTCGGGACATGATTCCTCATCAGGTGGCCTGGCACCGACTGGTTCTCCTGGGTCATCTCAGCTCCAGGAGGAGAACCACCCGTGGCCTCGGATGATGACGGGGTTAGCCCTCCTGGAAACTGCCCCTGATTATGCTGTATTTTAATCTAGTTTTGATTCAGGCCAAGTCCCCCTACACAGTGCTACCCACTGTCTCCAGGAAGGACACCCAGGACTCTAAAAGTCCTGCAAGAGAAAAGGATGTCCAAGTCATCACTGAACTAAGACCCAGAAAAATTTCACAGTAAAAATGACCTTTCTGAGTTTTGTAATGGATGGTGGTGATGGTAGCGCAACATTGTGAATGTAATTAACTCCACTGAATTATATATTTGAATGGGTTTAAAAGGGGAAATTTCAGATTATATGTATATTAGTAGAGTAAAATTTTTGAAAACCATAGGATGGTACAACACAAACCGTGAAATCTAATGTAAACTATGGACTATAGTTAAAAGTATAATTATAATAATATCATTTCATCAATTTTAACAAAGGTACCACTCTAAAATATTAATAATAAGGAAAGCTGCAAATGTAAGGGAACTATATGAAAAATTTATTTTCTGCTATATTTTTCTGTAAACCTTTAGCTTCTCCAATTAAAGAGAAAATACATAAAAGAATACTTTCCTGGTTATGGTAGAAGTGTCAAAGGGAGAACCAGCACCAGTATTTAAAGTACCAGAGCAAGATAATTTCCATTTCGGTTATAGACATGTCTGGCTTCTGTTCCTATTTATAGGCCAACAGAGTTATCTGTTGTTGTATAACAAAGTGTCTGGAAACTTAGTGGCTTAAAATCACAATTCTCCCAAATCTGCTGTCCAGGCAGGCTGGGCTTAGCTGGGTGATTCCATCTGCTGGCACTTGAACACCCAACATGGCCTCTTCACTCACATGTCTGGAGCGTCCACGGCTGGGACTGGCCTAGCATCTCTCTCTCTCCGGGAAGCTTCTCCAACAGCATTGGCCAAACTTCTTTACATTTGGACTCCAAGAAAAAGTATTTCATGAGGATAAACCCTAATGCATAAGCGCATATCAAACATCTTCTTGCATCAAACTTGCTAATGTCCCATTGGCCAAGACAAGTCATGGCCAAGGTTAGAGTCAGTGGGGAAGAGGCTACTCAAGGGCATGGATACTGGGGGATGGTGTGGTTTGTAGAGACCCATCAAGGTAGTAAGTCTTCCAGGAGCCCATTATACACAATCAGCAAACTCTAGCTCAACCCCAAGTAGACCACCCTTTCTGCTCTGGTAGCTCTCTGCCTGTCAGTGAGTGCTGTTTGTCCTCTGCTGACGAATGCACACAGCACCATCCTAAGGACATCAATACTCTGGTGCCAACTGGCTTCTCATGGACCAATCTCTGATCCTTCACCACAGTGTAGGGTGGGCTTTGGAATCAGACCGATGTGGATACAATTTTTAGCTCTTATGCTCACTAGCTGAGTGGCCTTAATTTTCTTAACCTCTCCGAACCCTCCGTTTCCTTGGCTAAAACATGGGAGGCATAGTAGTACTTACTTCATGTGATGTGAACACTACATGAAATGATCTAGGTAAAGGGCTAATAAGGAATGTGTGCTCAAATAAATGTTATTTCCCCTTCACCCCTAGCCCTAGCTGCTCATCTCAGAGTTGGGACTGCGGGTTATGAGGGGGATTAATTTAAGTTCTAGCCCAGCAAATGGTAGCCACAGGCTCCAGGAGAACACAAAGGGCAAGTATTAATTAAGAGCGCTTGTAGCTTTAGGTAATAGAAGATTCAATTAATGATGGCTTAAGTAAAGATGGGTTTAGTTTTCTCACACAGTAGGTCTGAAGGGGGGCATCTGCTGGTTTGCTGGTCAGGGCACTGCACATCTGCAATTATCTTGGCTTTTCTTCCGGGGCTGTAAGACAACTACCTTGCTAGCCCCAGTTATAATGTCCACATTCAAGGAGGGAAAGAGAAGGGGAAGGGATAACCACACCATTCTTTTAACCTGGAATGGAAAATCTTCTTCAAAGCCCAGTCATATTTCTGCTTAGGTTTCACTAGCCAGAACTTGTCAAAAGGCAACCCCTAGCTGCAAGAGAGGCAGGAAAGTCAACAGCTTTTTAAATCTAGAGGAGACAGTCAAGGAAGAAGGGGGTTGGAAATGGCCGATGAGCTAGCCAGCCAGCAGGGTCTGCCACAAGCCTGCAACTTCCTGACCCAACTGCAGCAAATGCTCTTCTTGGCCCAAATGGGGAACCTGAGATGAGCCAATTCCCTAGACAACTGCTTGCTAGAACCTCAGGGAGGCAGTAGGATGGCGCAGCCAAGGGCTTGAACTGCAGAAGCCGACAGCCTGGGTGTGACCCAAGCTTTGCTCCTGAGTAGCTGCAGAGCTGTGGGTAAACTGTGTGACCCCTCTAAGCCATGCCACCTCATCTATAGAGTGTAGCTGTAGCATCTTCCCAGGGAATCATGGGGGGCAGTACCTGTGCTGGTGCAGGCAAAGGGCTGAGCCTGGCTCCTGGCCACACCCGCTGCCATCCTTGTTTTACCAAACAGCCAGGAAACTGCAGCTTGGGCACCATGTCTTCCAGGGCTTTCAATCAGATAGGAACGTTAAAGAGAAAAAGAAAAGGTGTTTTTTCTCTTGTTGTAAAAGGAAAAGGGAAAAAAAAAGGAATGAAAAAAGGGAAGGAAGGAAGGGAAGGAGGGAGGGAGGGAGGGAGGGAGGAAAGAAATAGAGATTTTTCCATTAAAAGGGCTCAGAGGAATCACTTCATTTCTCTCCACAAAGAAAAAGCGTTGTGACTCGAGATGGAGCCCAAGATGCCCAGGGAATGCGTGGGTCCCAGCAGATGATAAAGTGCCCTTGTGCTCCAAAGAGGCCCCCCGCAGCCTCTATTATGTGGCCTGTTACTAAAGTGGATGGCCCAGGCACTTTGGTACTAGGAGTGGGAATGGACAAACCAAAAATGTGCCCTCTGTAGTACATTTAATTAAAAAGGAAACAAAGAAGGCTTTGCATGCATAATGCCTTCCTGATATCATGTTAAAAATCCAATTTGTTCACATAATAGGCTTTGGGGATAAAGAAGGGGGTGGCTGGGGAATGGCATGCCTAGGGCTGGCTGTGTTCCCTTCCATCATACTCCACATTATTTTTGGAGCCATGCTGGGCTTGCTGGAGATGTGTAGTCAGCTTCCCTGGGCTTTTGGCACCTGGGGTGTCCAGTCTGTCCTCTTCTGAAAGTCTGCAGCACTGGCAGGCACCGTAGGGTTTGAGATGATGAGTTCCAGGTACCACCGGAAAGAGTAGGAGCCCAGCTTGGCTTGTTCCCAGCAGATGGCTGCGTTGACTTCACGCCACAGTCACCGAGGAGGAAGGCACGGGTGTAGCTGCTGGCGGGTCTGACCTCGAGATGGCACCTCAGTCCAGGGATTTGGTGCAGTGATGGGGGAACTGACTTGGGTTTGAATCCTGTCCATGCCACCCACTAGCCGTGGAATTCTGGGAAAGTCATTTCATCTTTCTGAGCTTTATTTTCCCCATTTATAAAATACAGAGGATGGCATATGTAAATTACATGGCACAGAGATCCTGCCACACAGTAAACACATAGTAAATATTGCAGAAAAGAAATGTCCACAGGTTGATAGAGCAAATCTGGCATATGTAGAATTGCCAGTAAGGTTATTTTTTCAAAAGGGCATACATTATTCTGTTTTTCTTTAGGATGGCCTTTTTAAAGGAAACTGTCCTTTTTTGGAGCAACAAAACTTTCCTTGTTTGTTTTTCCTCTGGTTATAGAAGTGAGACATGTTATTGCAGAGATTTTAGAATAATGAGGGAAAAACACAAAAAGAGAAAACTAAAATCATCCACAGTCCCGTCACCTGGAGATAACCATGACAATCATGTAGATGTAGTCTTCTAGTCCTTTGTTTCACTGATTTTCTAAAAAAGGGATTATGCTGAACCCGCCATTTCATTACCTGGTATTCTTTTAATGATACGTTATGGATGTCTTTTAATATCATTAAATACTCTTCTGTGCCATAGTTTTAAACGTCTATACAGGATTCCATTGAATGGAATGGCTATCACTCTAACCACTGCTTCCTCAGGTAGTTAACTTACATGTCAGATAATTTACACACATTAACATCTGAGGTAGGTTCCATGATTGCCGCCACTTTAGAGACAAGAAAACTGAGGCTGAGGATGGTAAGCCATGGCCTGACCAGAGATGGAACTGGATCCAAACCCAGGTCTGTTTGCCTCTGAAGCCCAAGGACTTCCTGTCCCGGAGGATTGCTGGTGGCCACCAGAGGAGGTCATGGGGAGCATGTGGGGCCTTCCTCTGTTGTTCTGTTAAGACTGTCTTTGGAGGGAGAGTCAAGGCTTCTGTGAGCCTGATTAGTCAAGAATCTGCCCAAAGGACTTGAACAGTCTCTTCCCCAAAAAGGATATCTGTGTGGCTAATAAAATGTAGGAAAAGGCACTCAACCACTTTAGTCCTTCAGGCTGATACCACTTACATCTGCTGGATGGCTAACATGGAAAAGACAGCCAATACCAAGTGTTGGAGACGCAGCAGGGCAACCAAGACCTTCCTGCACCACTTACGGGAGTGTAAATTGGTACAACCACTTTGGAAAACCACCTGGCATGTATACTGAATGTAGATGTATACCAAACAGAAATGCTTACAAAGATACCCCAAATACATGCACCAAAATGTTCATGGTAGCAAACCATTTGTAATACTCAGTGTCATTTGTACTATTCCAGTGTCCATCAGCAATAATTTGCATAGATACATTGTGATACATTCATGTAATAAAACACCACACAGCAGTGAGAATGGACCAACTATTAGTAAAGCAGCAATGTGGATGAATCTCACAAACATCCCATTGAGTAAAAGAAGTGAGGCTCACAAGACACACAGTGGATTATTCCAACATATGAAGAACAGGCACAAGTAGGCAAAAGTAGTTGCAGTGTTAGAGCAGTGACTCTCCTTAATGGGGAGGAGAACGCTGAGTGATTGGAAGGGGCACAAGGCAGGTTTCTGAGATGTGGATAATGTCCTGTTTGTTTCCTGGTGCTGGTTACAAGGGTGTATTCATTTTTTGAAATTTCATCAAACTATACCCTTAAGATATGTGCACGTTTCTGCATGTATGTTATACATCAATTAAAAGTTAAGAAAAGTTTGCTAAGAAGCAACTGTCTGTGCACTTACCCCCATTCTCTCCAAACCCAGGGCCCCGGCCAGCCAGCGTGGTGGTCCTGCACAGCTCCCTCGCCCCAGCCTTCGAAAGCTTCTGCCAGACCAACCGTGGTCTCCTGCTCCTGCTGGGCCAAAGCAAGCCGGGCCAGTGGACATCACCAGCCCTGGGTGGTGACTCGGGTACCAGGTAAGAAGCTCATGTTACCAGAGGTTAAGTCTTAGGGGTGGCCATATGGGGTGGCCATAAGCTGCAGTCGGATGTCTCTATCTTCAGGGACCTGCCTCTCTAGCCTCAGGAACCCCAAAATATCTGGCATGGAGACACACTCATGACTGTTGCTCAGGAAACGGTGCCCCTTGCCAACCCATTCCACTCCTTCCCCTATCCTTACCCCTTGCCCCTGCCCTGGGCAAAATCTTTGGGACAACCGAGAAAGTCCAGCCCTGGAGAAATCCCTCTGGCATTACCATCCACCCGCTTAATCACCCAAGCCAGAAATCCATTTGCACTGGGCTAAGAAGAAAATAAAATCACTTGTAGTTCCAACATCTGGAGATGGACCTTATCGCTATTTTCGTGTGTGTTCTCCCAGGGTTTATAAATGGCCCTACCGATTCTGCTTCTCTGATGCCTGTCCAGCGAGGCTGCCTTTCTCCACCATCCTTGCCCAGGCTGGCATCTCTCACTGAGGTTGTCACCACCTCTTAACTGGTCCCGTGGTCCCAGAGTCGTCCTCTCCATGCTGCTCACCCTCCTCCCCATCTTCTCCTCTCCCAGCAGAGTGACTTTTCTGACTAAATCTGATTGTGTCGCTCCCATATTCAGAATTCTTCAGTGCCTTCTCGTGGCTTGCCCCTTAGCTTGGTATCGAGACCCGTGGTGATGTGGCCCCTGCTCAGTCCTCCCCCCGCTCCCCGGCACTCCAGTCACCCCACCCACATGGGCCAAATGACCTGAAATTGTGGATCAGCTGGCTATTTTCCTGGGTTGGGGACAGCATGGACACAGGTGGCAGAAGACCTAAGTGCCACTGGGGGACATTCTGCCTTTACCCTTTAGTGGGCTCCAGAGGAGGCAGGGTCCCGCAGAGGCCCTCCCTGGGCCCGAGGTTTTTACTTGGCTACATCAGTGGTCAGCCAGTGTAAACAACCAACTTGGAGACTCCTAGAGCAGACCCTGCAATGGGCCATGCTGTTTGATGCCGCCATGCTTCTCACATACTGTTCCTTTTTCTAGGATATGCATTCCTCCTTGCCTCCCTGGCAAACTCCTATGCATCCTTCAAGACCCAGCTCCATCACTTTCTCCTTTCTCCCTCCTCTGTGTCACTGCTCTACCTAGACTGCTCTATATTTCAAATATGTCTTTTCAGTGCAGTCCCATCAACCAACATACAACTGTGAGCGCTTTAATGGCTGGGGCAGTATCCTCTCCCTCCCTGTGGCCCCATTGCCTCCTGCCTGCCTAGCATGGAAGAGCTGCTCTGTAAGTGATTTTAGAGTGAATGAAGGATAGACTTATAACCAAAGAAGCCCTTCAACCCCACAGAAGAGTTTCTCTAAGGAAAGAGAAAGTCCTCATTCACTGCTACCACTAAGCAATTCCATGAGACACGTGTCCTCTGTCCCTTTTGGTCTCTCAGCACTGCCTCAGTGCAGAGAGGGCATCGCTGTTCTTTTCCTGCTGGTTTGGCTGGCCTCCGGTCGAGGTTACAGGAATTATAACTGAGGAAGGGGATAGATTCATTCTCCACACGCCGTCTCCCATGTGGTAAGATTTGAAAGATGCCAGCAAGGCCCCCTGCTGGAAACTGTGTCCCCTTCCTTGATGCCAGTGGCTAAAATTTCAGCACTAGATGTTCTCTTCCCTCTCCCCAGTGCTTTTTAAAAAGGCAACATCAGGGCCATATTGAGGGTTTAGGAGCCTGTCAGCTTTCCTTTGTGTCCCCAGGATGGGCTGTCCCCAGTTCTGGAAATACGAGTTTGGTGCCTGCATGGGCAGCCTGACCTCTCTGGACGAGTACTCGGAGCAGCTGAAGGACATGGTGGCCTTCTTCCTGGGCTGCAGCAGCTCCCCGGAAGAGGCCTTGGAGAAGGTGGGGCTCCCCAGAAGGGACCCCACAGATCATGCCCACGCCGGCGCCTACAAGGTGAGGACACAGCCCTCAAGGGCCAAGTGACTTGAAAATGTGGGTCAACTTGTATTTTTGTGGGGTGGGGACAGCATGGGCACAGGAGGCAGAAGACTGCAGCTCAGCTGTGCAACCAGGACAAGAGGGTCAACCTCTCTGAGCTCGTTTCCTCTGCTGGAAAATGACACTGGCAGCCTGCCTGCCCCACCTCTGGGACCGCCATGAGCACCCAGTGTGAAGCATTCTGCGACCTTGAGAGCGTGACTCGAGCCCTTTTGGACTGATACTTGCCGCTGCGTAAACCAAACCAGTTTGCAGCTTGCCTGGCTCTTTTAATGTCAGCACAGCATTGAGATTTTTGAAAATCCGCCCTGGCTAGGGGGGAGCGTCACCTGAGGGGGAATGTGCCTGGCTCTCCACTTGTCCAGGAATTTGTGGCAGAGCCACAGCCTGGCCATTAGGGGCTGTGTCACGTCTGGGTCACGTCAGGAAATCTGGGTCATGTTCTTGGCTCACGATGGCTGCTGGCAGCGCTGCCTCTCAGAGGCTTTATTCCTGCCAGTACTTGTCAGGGTGAGAGAACTAGATTCCCTTACCCCACTGACTCCTTGGGGGTCCTAGGCATTTAATTAAAGACTGAGAATTTACTTGGCTACATCAGTGGTCAGCCAGTGTAAACAGAGCCAGCCTTCCAGGTTTCTTTCTTTATGGAGGACTCAGATTGGAGATTTAATCTTGGGCTCCAGCACATTTATTAAAACTTGCCTGGTTTGGGCTCTTGCCTCTGATCAGAAACAAAGCTACCCATAGTGTGTGCTGCCTTTCATGTGTGAAGCGAGCATCCCAGTGGTTCTCTTGAAGCTGGGGAAGGGTGGAGGCTGAACCGCAGCTGCTGGCGGGCCCCGGGGTCTGGCCCTAGCACACATGGTCATTTGTAGCATGTAAGAGCTGGGAGAGTCTCTTGGCTCATCGTGTCCAGCCTTTCCTTGTAGATGAGGAAACCAAGGCTTAGAAAGAGGAAGGGACTCGTCCAAGTCCCAAAGCCAGTCTGGAACTCAGGATTTCTGGCTCCCATCTGTGAAATGTCCATAGCAAGAGCTGTGAATGTTAAGTGATGTCCGTGAGAAATGCTCATTTCTCAGCTGCTAAAACAAACACCATACAATGGGTTGGCTTAACAACAAGAATTTATTGGCTCAGGGTTTCAGAGGCTGGAAGTCTTACTTCCTCCTTGGGTCTGTATCTTCTGGCTGGCTGGCAATCTTTGGGGTTCCTTGGCTTTTTTCCTCACATAGCAGTGCATATGACGGGTGTCTTCTTTCTCTTCTGGGTTCCCTTCACTTCCAGCTTCTGGGTGCTCCCTATAACTTCTTTCTCTGTGTCTAATTTCCTTTGCAATCTATGGGATTCCTTAGTTTTCCTATCATGTGGCAATGCACACGGCAGCATCTTCTTCTTTATTTTCAGAGTTCCATTGTCTTCTAGCTTCTTGCTTCTCCTGTGGCTTCTCTCTCTGTAACCAATTTCCTTTGCTTATAAGGACTTCAGCCGTATTGGACCAGGCCCCCACCCCCATTCAGTTTGGGCACACCTTCGTGAAGGACATCTTCAAAGGTCCTGTTTACAAATGGGTTCACACGCACAGGGCCAGGGGTGGGGACCTGAACATGTGCCTTGCAGGGGGTGTGATTCAGTCCCCAACCCTGCCCATTTTCAGTGCTCCACGTGGCTGTTGTTGTTATCCCAGTGCCCTGGTGTTTCTATGTCACCTTGTTGCCTCTGATGGTCACTATACAGCTGTCAGTCAAATATTGATGCCTCTGCCCGTTGGACCCTGGGAGACCATCCTGGGTTCACTTGGCGGCCTTGGGGAGACAAAGTGCACCCCTGGTCGGGAGGCGCCTCAGCCTCAGGGAGCACTGCCTGCCTCCTGGGGCTGTCCCTGGCCTGTGGCCCCTTCCGAGTGCCGTTACCCAGATGCTAGGCTGGCAGGCACACCCAGGTTTCATCTTGCTGCCAGGGTGGTAATCGCGAGCCTTGCAGGCAGCAGCCAAGACTGTCCCAGGAGATTATAATCCAGGCTATGTCCCAAAGTTTCTGTAAACCCCATTGCAGGGACCAGAAACTATTCAGAAAACAAAACAAAACAAAACAAAATATCCCCAGTGAAAGTCACACAGGTTGTCCTGGGCACCTTCTGTTGAGGCAGGAGTGAGACAAGGCTAAGCAGGTGTCAGGACAGGCCTCTGTCCCTTGTGTGGGTACGGGAAGCAGAGCAGGTGCCATCTCCTCCTCCCAAGCACCCCTCCTTGGGCCCTTCTGCCTCAGATGCTCCCAGAGCATCTTCTTCTGTGGTCCACGGGCCCTCTTGAGGTCTGTGGATAAAATTCAGAGGGGCCATGGAATTAGAGGGGGGATAAATTAGATTTTTGTTTTCATGACCTGTAAATGAAGTTTAGCATTTCCTTCAGTTATGAATGTGGGCAGCAAACATGGTGGTATTAGCAGACCCTTTAACTTTGTGGCTGCCAAGAGAAATCACAGATAGTTTCAATTCACTAAGTTACAGTTTTTCCACATGCCTCAAGGTGTCCTTTGCACTGATCAGTACCTCAAAATTATGGTTTTTAGATCTGATGTCTTGTTCCTTAAGCTGTTAATGAAGAAGCGCATATATCATTTTATCACTTTTTTTCTTAATTTGATAACTGCATTTGCAACATAATTGGTTTTCTTTGATTGTCTGCATTTCATTTTACGCAGTTAAAAGCATCACTTTGGACAGGAGCCCGTAGCATCACCAGACAGCCAAAGGGGACTGTGGTGCACAAAAAAGTTAAGATTACCTTTTTAAGCCAGTAATTGTCAGCAAAAGTACCTGTCTTTATGACACATGAAAGTAGAAGCTATGTTTTTATCATAGCTGCTGGGGCCACCCCCTTCGTTCAGCTGCCTTGAACTCTTGGTGCTCAGAGCCTGTATCTGGGCTAATTCTATTTTTAAAAAATTTTACTTGATTTTTTTGTCAGACCTTGTTGCCTTGCGCCTCCTTTGCTGGCTTGTGCTGCCCTCTGGTGGTCACGATGAGGCCCATTCCCAAGGACAAGCTGGACAGCCTGGTGCAGGCCAGTTGCTCCGTGGAGGGTGAGCTTGGGCAACCAGTTCATATCGGTGACCCAGGTGAGTCTCCCTTCGTTCCTGATCCCGACAGCCTCACGTGGACTTGGGCTTGAGAAGCACACAGGAACTCGCCATGTTCCTGGACCCTCACAGCGTGTCCTCATCGTTTCCCAGGGGTCTCAGGGCTGATACCCCCAGACAAGACTCAAAGTCTCCAGCAGCAACTTCAGGGCTGGTTCTTACAGATTCCCTTAGGGTTAAAGGAGCTGCCCTTGGTGGAATTAACCAGCCTCACCCGTCAGCGGTTTTTAATGTACATAAAGCTCCTGCCAACTTCAAAAGAACTTGGGGTGGGGGCAGCAAGTGTGGTGGAGAATTATTGCCCTGAGACTTGAGCTGCATATCTGGGCAGGGGAAGATGCCCAAATGTTAATTTGAATAAAAATCCACTGGTTCTAGTGTATTAGCTCAGTCCAAGGACCAAAAATCTGAAAACTGCCCATAGGGCTCTCAGTGGCTCTTGGAGGATCTGTGAGAGCTTGGAAGGGGCCTTGGTGAGAGTCCGAGTTCTGGGTACCTGAACTTGCTCAGCTGTGTAACAAAATCAGATAAAATCATGAATTGTGTAAATATGTGATCAACACTTGCTGCCTTCATCATACAAAGATGAGCCTGGGACCACCCAACAGCAAAGTGTCTGCTGAATTGTTTTATCTTTAATGGAATAGGTTGGGTCCAACACATTCGTCTTTGCTATGTTCGTCGGAACTTTGACGAGGGTTAGGGATGCTTCGGGTAGTCTGTACAAAAAAATGAAGATGTTGGACTGAATGAACCCCAAAACTCTTTCCAGTGACCACATGAGATTCCGTGTTCTGAAACTGCATCACTTAGACCAGACTATAAGATATCAAGGATCTTAGTATTACAATCCTCCAGGAAAACCAAACCAACATGATATATATGTGTGTGTGTGTGTGTATGTGTGTGTGTGCACACATGCATGTGTAGGTAAATACCATAGGATTTGTTATGGGGCTTGGTTCATGTGTCTGTGGGGATGGGCAAATCTGAACTCTACAGGGCAGGCTGCCAGCTGGAAGTCCAATGAAGATTTTAATGAATTTCCCCAGGAGAAGCTGGCTGGCTGAAGTAGAGGTGGAAATTCTCTCTTCTGATTGTTGAAATCATCAGTTCTCCTTTTAAGACTTTCAACTGATTGTATGAGACTTCCCTCATTGCTAAAGGCAGTCTCCTCTTGTTCATTGTAGATATCATCAGCCATAGATGTAATCGACTGACTGATGATTTAACTCCATGAAATATCCTCACAGTAACAATCAGGCCAGTGCTTGGTTGGCCACACGACTGGATACCATAACCTATTCAAGTTGATATACGGACCTAACCATCACAATCCTCAATTGCTAAAGTCCCAGTGCCATTTCTCCTACTCTTCCTTCTCGGATACCATTTTAAATAATTCTGTGACCAGAGTGCCTTTTTGAGAAAGAAGCATAAACGTAAATTCAATGTCTTACTTGAATGGTACCTGCCAGTGCAAGAATGACTGACTTCTACATTTTCTTTTCCCATCTGCAGAGCTGCTGGGAATCAAAGATCTTTCCAAACCTGACTACGGGGAAGCTGCAGTGTGTCAGCCAGGGGATGTTCCAGTGTTCTGGCCTTCTCAGCTGACAAGCCTTGAAGCTGTCAGCAGCTGCAGTACGTAGTTCTAGAAAAGGGGGGACAATTTCTCTACCTAGAATGGAGCCTGATGGGTCTCTAGTTCTTGAAAGCATCAACTTATAGTACAATAATTTAAAAAATAAAATAATAAAACAAAAACATAGGCCTACAGCCCACTACGAAGATGGTTCTAGCTTCCTTGTTTAAACCCAGGTCTGTATCTCCTCACCAGGACATGCTGTCGTAAGGCCAGGCATGACTTTCAGCCCAAGTAGATTCTGATTCAATATATTCCTATCTGCTAAAGTGACACAATCCATTCACATGGAAGGACCAACCTTTAGTGTGGCCTTGTGAGACACTTTGGAGGTCATTGTGGCCTTGAAAACAAAGGTGAAGCCAAGAAACACTAAACAAACCATTTCAAATGGAATTTGTAAGATTGAAAGCCATACTATTACTACCTTTTATTCAAAGATCTAGAGTGATAGTACAGTAAAGAGACACACAAGGTTGCCCTAACTAGCTCACAGTAAATTAAGAAAACATTAAAAAATAATAATTTTTGGAGCCCATAGTCATAGACACTGGGAAATTCTGGCCAGATCAGCCACTCCTGCACTACAAAACATAGAATTTGGTGTCACTTTATTTTAAAGCATTTGGGGAGAATATCTGTGAGAATAGATGCCAATATCCATGGGATTCTATTTATTTGTTTATTTAATGAACATGTATTGAGCACCAGTAGTTCCAGGTTCTGAGAGTACAGTGCCACATAAGACATGATGTGGTTCTCTTCTCAGGGAGCCTGTGGTCCTTTCTGAGTGTGTGTGTGTATGTGTGCGTCCACATGTCCACACATGTGCAGTAAATATCCCCCAGCACAGGGGTCTCTCCTCCTGCCTCAGGCCACAGGGCATGCCCTGCAGAAAAGGTCAAACTAACTGATTTGACTATAAATGGGAACAAATGACACCATCATTCATGACATCACCAACCCTGAAACCTTTTCATTAAAAAAAAAAATTATTCTCAAACTTCAGTGTTTAAACTTCAACAAGCAATAGCTTATTTGCTGCATGCCTCACAGCTGATAGGGCAAAACTCTGTGTCACACTCCGAGCTGAGTGCTCTGACATGGGCCTAGCTTCAGAGTGACTGACTTCAGGTGTTGTGCAGAACACAGAAAAACAGTTACTGCATTCATCAGCTTCATTAGTTCTTCTCCTTACACATCATGTCTAAAACTTAAGTTAAAATGCTTTCTTTGTTAGTGGGTTTTCCTTGTGAAGGATTGGCTGGCTTTGGCTTTCCGTTTGATCTGAGAAATTTTACTGTTTCTGTGAAACCCAAGACATCATTATTTATTCAATTCTCTTCAACATTTACTGAACACCTATTTTGTGCCAGGCACTCTGTGGTACTCTGAGATGAATAAACAATGGACCCTTTTCTCTTGGAGAGTACAGCTGAGTAGGGTTATGGCACCTAAGGATGATAATGATGCTAAAGAAGGCCAAAGAGGTAAATCAAGTAGTAAGTAGTAAGGTTCTAATGAGCCAAGCACAAGGACACAAGAATGAGTAAGATACAGTGCCTGGTTCAATAATGCAAACCATCATTTACTGAGCACGTACTCTGTCCCAAGCACTTTGCTCAACATCTTATGTGCATTTTCCAGTTTAGTTCTGAAAACAACCATGTGTGGCATTATCAGTGTTATGCCATTCAGGAAACAGGTTTAGAGAAGTTAAAGCCACATCTCAAACTCAAGTGCATTTGCCATGCTAAAGCCATGTTCTCAATAACTATGCTAGAGTGCTTTACGTTGCCTGTAATCTAGTAGGAGAAATTTTCTGAAGAACAGAATTAGCAAAATAGAAATGCTATGAGAAAAACAGAAACTTGTGTTGAGAGAGGGTACCAAATCTAACAAGATGGTTTCATACATTGTAAGAGTTCAGTAAAGATTTTCTGATATCCCTGGAATTAAATTGATGGAATCTTCTAGGGCCCTAGTGGTAGCTGTAGCTGTACCTCACTTCTTTACCCACATGCAATTTATCATCATTTCCCTAAAAATTGCAGATACTTGTTTAAATGGAACTCAACTTAGCATAAGCCTGCTTATTCTGAGACAGTGCCAATGAGTGGTGGAAAGAGTGCGGTTGGCAGAGGTGTTGCACGGTGCCATCTTACCTGTCAACAGAGGGCTGGACGAGCATGTGCCAGGTTTGAAGAAGGGGTTGGGCTTAGTCCCTCCTTGTTGTGTGTTCTAGAGGCCCCGCTGGCTTTCACCAGCACCCCGGGTTGCATGGTTATGACAGACCTGAAGGCTGTCAAGCCTCCAGCCAGCTGTCTCACCCCTGAGGGAATTCCAGAAGTCCATCCCATTTCCCAGGATCCTTTGTTCTACAGCATTGCCTCAGCACCAGCCGTGCAGAAGATCAGAGAACTAGAAACTCTAATTGCCGTAGACCCAGGTAAGAAACAAAACATTCACACCCCAATGACCTAGAGAAATCAATCACTGACATCATGTTCAGTGTAAAAAAAAAAGAAAAGCAGGATAAAAGCTATATCATGATCCTCCTTTCTAAAAATGCTTATACTGTGCGTGAATCCCAAAAAGACTAGCAGTTAATATTAGTGATTTCTGGGTAGGGGGATTGTGGGTGATTTTTGTTTTCTTCTGTGTGTTTTTTTTTCCTAAATTTTCTACACTGACCATGTGAGGGGGGTGGGAGGGTGGCTTATCAGCTGGGCTCATTGCCCCCAGAACCACGTTCGTGTTGGGCAGAGAAGGATGAGGAGCAGAATGGTTCCTGGAAAGGAAACTGCCACCACTTTTTAAAAGTTAACTGGTCTTCCCCCTCTGTGTCATTGCCCTGGGGATGGGCACAGAACCGACTTCTTTTATACCGAACAGCAGGCGTAAGGGTGGGGTCTGGGTGCTGCTCCTTTGGGAACCCTGGTGGGTTGGGACCCTTGCAGCCACAGCCTCGCAGCAGTCTGCAGCTGACATGTGCCTCAGGGGAAGGGCAGCCCTGCTGCGGCTTGCGAGCTGCTGGCTTTCTGGATATGACAGGACTGGTAGGACCCACTAGGGGTTCTGCTGATTCCAATGAGGAGGAGGTTCGCTGGTTGACGGGCATTTAGCTCTCAGATGCATCGTCATTTAAGAGCAGAACTTCTAATCCCAGGAGAGCAGCAGAGGGCGCCGTTGTGCACGGTGAATTCAGTCCGCTTGTTGGCAAACAGGCATGAGGCAGTGTGATGTAAAGACTTCACGGCTGCTGTCCACCTCAGTTTCTTGTCAATATAACAGGGGTAATAACAATTACAGCCCCCTCTCAGGGCTGCTAGAGGCAGTAATAATAGCCACCACCTACTGAATTTTACTCTGTGTTTATGTGACATGGGCCATTTTATTAAACTCTCCCAGTGACCCTAAGAGACAGTTAAGTTATTGTTAACCCCATTTTATAGCTGAGAAAACTGAGGCACGTAGAGGTCAAGAAACTTGCCCAAGTCCACATAACTGGTAGACAGTCAAGCCGGAATTTTGAAGTCAGCTGACTCAAAGCCCCTGATCAATAAGCGCTGGATAAATTAAAATCTTAATCTAAATGATACACCAGTCTTGCTTGCTCCAGCCCCTCCTGGCTTACACCCATTCCCTCTTCCTCACCTTCTCATGGGCAATAATTCTAGACCTGGGGTGCTAGCGACCTGTTGCACCCTGAATGTCTGGAGAAGGCCTGTGCAGACACCTGGCTGGCTGGCAGGGTGGGCACCTTGGGGAGCAGAGGGCAGAGGCCGGCCTGGGAAGGCCATGTTCCAGGTCAGTTTCCTGGGACACAGACAGCTGACTGCAGTGACATGGACGTAGTGGCTGTTTAAAGGGAGCAGCAACTGGGCAGAGCCATAGGGCAGATAATCTGGGGGCCCTTTAGTTGTGTTGGCTGTGACTGAGATGCTGACAGTTCAGGGCAGCCTTAAAAGTGTCTGATTCCCCCTTGGGCCACGAGCAAAGGCTGCCCCCCAATTACAGGGGGTTCTGCGGTAACAGATGTCTCTGCCAAACCTCAGGACGTAGCTCTCTGTTTGCTTGCTTGTTTGTCTCTTCAATAGTTCATTCATTCATTCTTCCATTCATTCCCTCATTCATGTGTACTGCAGAGAATATGATTTCCTTTTCATACAGACACACAGTAAATTTGGGGTCCAGCCCCCCCAACAGACACACCTTTTAGGACATAGGTACATGTAGAGGTAAGAGCTCACAGCTCTGCATGGAACCTCCTGCACAGTTGAACTCCTGGTGGTGGATGTTTTAAAAAATTTCTGCAGTATTTTCTCCCTCCCAAGCATTCTCACCCAGGCTGTTGGCTCTCCCACTCAGTACATGAGCCGTGTAGGAAGATGAGTGATTAATTCTGCCATCAGTTTGGATAATAATTGGAAGTAAATTTATTGCAGACACGATGTACCCATTGCCCATTGAAAATGACCTGGGGGGTCATGCACCCCACCTCTCTTCAGCTTGAAGCCTGAAGCTCAGGGGAGAGGCCCAGCTGAGGCTGTCTGATGTGCCGATCTCATCCATTAGGAACATCTTGAATCCTCACGAATAATAGATGCCTTTGATGCTGACTACATTAAATAAGCAGACAGAAGACAGATGGCAGTGTCCTGAGCACGCCTCACCGGGCTTAAGAATAGAGCCACTCAGTCACTTTTGAGAGGATGTTGGCGTGCCTTCGATGTGTCTGGGGCATCTGAAGGAATGCAAGCTTTTATAGTAATATTTCTTGCACTAATAATAAAGTCATTGTAAATGTTTATATCACTTTACAGTTACAAAGTTCTCTATCCCCTTTCCTATAACATAAGGTTGCATCCCAGTTTTTTCCTTTAAAAACATTCTTCTTTTCCCCTCTTATCAACTGTGATTCATGTTAATTGTAAAGGCATCAGATCATGTGCAAGCAAAGAGGCAACAGAAACAGTAATTAACTAATCATAATTAATCAATATTAATAGTTTGGAGTTTGCTCTTAATGTGTTTTCTCTTTAGTCGTGCAGCCTTGAATCTCTGTGTGTGTATGTGTGTGCATACATACATATTTTTAAACAAAAATGGGATCATACTTGAATTCTATTTTCAGACTTATTTTTTAACCTTTTATTGCCTTGTGAACATCTTTCCATGTCGTTAGGCTTCTACAACATTCTTTTTAATGTTTGCATAGTATTCCATTTACCAGTGTTCCACCATTTTATTAACATCCTATTATTTGACATGTACATTGTTTCCAGTAATAATTTATTGGGTAATATATCCTGAACACCATTGCAGTAAACATCCTTATGACTAAATTGTGTACATACCCATGATCACTTCATTAGGATAAATTCCTAGAAGTGGAATGTACAACTCTAAGGTACATGTCACCCCCCAGGCAAACGTTCCCATTTCCTCTAACCCCTGCAATGTGTGAGAGGCCATTTCCTCATAGCCTTCCTCCGTCTGGACCACCTCCCATTCTCCATGTAGGAAAGCAGGTTCAGGGAGCTCAGGGAGTGAGGCCAGGGTCTTACAGCTACGATGTGCCAGTACCTGGACTTGAGTGTAAGTTTCCAGATTCTAAATCACGTGGCACATGTTTTAGTGTCCTGGCTGCTGAAACAAATACCATATAATGGTTTGGCCTAAACAATGGGAAATTACTGGCTCATGGTTTTGAGGCTAGGAGATATCCAGGTGTCAGCAAGGCCATGCTTTTTCCCTGAAGACTCTGGCATTCTCGGAGGTGACTGCTGGCAATCTGTGGTCCTTGGCTCTTCTGTCACTTGGTGGCATCTTCTTTCTCTTCCGGGTTCCATTAACTTCCAGATTCCAGCTGCTGCCCGGGGCTCCTTTCCCCATGGCCTTCTCTCTGAGGCCTCCAGTAACTGGATTAAGGCCCATCCTGATTCAGTTGGGCCACAACTTAACTGCAGAAACCTCATCAAAGGGTCCTAGTTACAATGGGCTCACGCCTACAGGAATGGATTTAGATTAAGAACATGCTTTTCCGGGGTGCCTATCTCCAAGCCACCATAGCACTGTTTCCCTCTGAGGCAACTTGAGTGTAGACAAAGGCACATGGTGTCTAATGAGGGTCAAAGGCCGTGCTGCCCAGCTCAGCAGCCACGAGTGCCCCGAGCAGACGCTGCAGCACATGCTGCTGGTGCCCACCCATAGCCCTCTGCCCACCTGGGTGCACCTGCAGCTGCCGTGGGCAGTTCCCACCTGAGGACTGCGTCTCCCTGCTCCTCCACCTGAGGCCTTTCTTTGCACCTCCAGAACCTCCCCTACCCCAGCAGACACAGCGTTGGGGAGTCAACACCCCGTGGGCACCCTTCATCTGGGGGGAATGGGGTTTGGTGGATGAACTCCCAGCCTCCCTGTCCTCTGGTGGGACCACTCTGAGTTTCACACAGTTTCTTAAAGGATCCCAAGCAGGATGGAGCCTCAGCTGCCTTCAGAGTAAACTTGCTCCCTTAACATTCCCTTGATAGGCTTTTCTCCCTTTCCTCTCTCACTTTCTCCATCTTCTGACTTACGTGTCCTGGGGTCGCTTCCCACTGAAATACTTACACCCAAGTCCTGGTTAGAAGCTTCTTTTGGGGGATCCCCAACTAAGACAGCACTATTGCCCTTCTTAACTACATGGTCCCTGCATTAGTTAGTGTAGGGTAAACAGCTATAACAAACCAATCCCAAGATGCTTTGCTCAAATATTCTAGAAGTTTCTGTCTTCACTTAACAGCCCAGGGTGGGTCTTCCAGGCTGAGTATTCTAGGTCAGCAGAAAGGAAGACCTGCTCCGCCCGGTGCCTTAGGGACCCAGTCACTTGGCCTTCATATCACCATCGCGTGACTCCCCAGGGGGCTCTAGTTGTCCATGGTCCAGCCCACAGGGAGAGGGAAAGAGCTCAGAGGAGCACATGGGAGGCTTACGGCCAGGCAGGGAGGTAGCACACACCAATTCCACTCACGCTCCATCGGAGAGAACCTAATCTTGCAGCCACATCTACTCAGCTGCCCTTCACTGCTCAGGGCACAGAAAATGCATTTCGGTGAACCCATAGCACTTTCTGCCACACTTTCAAATCTGCTTCTTTAAAAAGGCAAAACCAAAAACTATTCTGAATGTGATTGTCTGCTTTAAACACAAGTATTTGATGATTTTCTTCTCTTTGGAATTTTAGGCAACCGGGGCATCGGGCACCTGCTCTGCAGGGACGAGCTGCTGAGGGCCTCCCTGTCGCTGTCCCACGCCCGCTCAGTGCTCATCACCACCGGGTTCCCCACACACTTTGCCCACGAGCCTCCCGAGGAGACCGATGGCCCACCAGGAGCCCTGGCTCTGGCTGCCTTCTTGCAGGCGTTGGAGAAGGAGGTGTCCCTGATCGTGGACCAGAGAGCCTTGGGCTTGCACCAGAAGCTGGTGGAAGAGGCTGTTGAGCAAGGTTAGCTAGTGATCCAGAGGCAGCCCCTTTCCCACACGGGCCTTTATGGGTGGAGCCAAGAGGGACTCGGCATCAGTGGAATGTCCACTGGCAGCCAGGCCCTCGCTGCACGCTTGACGCAGGGCATCTACCTTAAAGCTCAGAACAGCCATTTCCTGAAAGCAGCATTATCTCTGTCTTGCAGAAGAAGGGACTCAGGGGGGTCCAGGTGACTTGCCCAGGCAGTAAAGGTGAGCTGGGATTTGAACCCAGATCCACCAGATACCAAAGCCCATGGTCCTTCCTAGGTGCACCTGCTGGTGTCCTTACCAGGGGCGAGCAGTGACCGAGTACCCTCAGCTCCCCAGGGCAGTCGAGACCATCAGGGCTGGGGTGGGGACAGGGAGTACTGAGTGGTGGAAAGACTCAGGTAGCAGCGTCCCAAATGGGCAGTGATGGCCCACTCTGCCCGAGCTTCCCGACCACCCAGATGGGCATCAGGGCTGCAGGCGTCTTAGTGGCCTGAGCTGTGATGCCGCCATCCCCGGGATGAGACTGGCTTTGCTTGGGGCACAGTGAGAACAGTTGCTCCTCACCTCCTCCATTCTGCAGGAAGAGTTATTCGGGCATCAGCTAGAAGCCTGGTGAATCTGCTTCCCACTCCCTGTCTCTGTGTCCCTCAAATGTGCTCTTCAAGAAAGTCTTTTTCCCTGTAGCATTTCAAGGGGCTTCAGCCCCAGAGAGGCGTACCCTTCAGCACCTGTTCATTTAGAGCTTTCAAAAAGGTTGTGTCTATACACACAGAATCCATTTCATTCAATAAGTGTGTATTGAGCACCCACTGGGTGCCACATCCAATTTTAAACTCTCAAGATCCATCAATGAATAAAACCAACAATAATCCTGCCCTCCTAGAATAACCAACATAATGAAAAGGCAAAGCATATGATATGCTGGAAGGTAATGATGCTAAGGGGGCAGGGACCATATAAGAGAATGGAGTGGTGGCCTGAGCTGCTGTTTTAAATGGGATGGTCAGGGCAGGCCTCACTTAGAGTCAGGACTTGAAAGCTTTGAGGGTGTGAGCTGGGACTGACAGGCTAAAGGAAGTATGTCCCAGGCCTGGGAACAGCCAGGGCAGAGGCCACGACGTAGAGTAGGCCTGGCATGTTCAAGAAATGGCCATGGGCCAGCCAGTGATGAGAAGAGAAGGTGCACAGGAAGGACAAGAAGTAGCAGGGCTGGATCAGGAAGGGCCCGCGGGGTACTGCAAGGACCCAGGCCTGTGGTCTAGTCGAGTCGGGGAGTCCTGGGAAGAGGGGAGGGCCAGGAGGGCTGTGTTCTGGCTTTGGGTCTAAAAGACCTGTTGGGTTGCTATAAGGGTGAGGGCGGAAACAGGAAACTGGTTAGGCTGCTGCTGGCATGAGGTGGGGGTGTGGTGGCGCCCGTGGCACATCCCTTCAGCCCACCTCTAATTTCAGCTGCATCTGGGTGGAAACTGTCACGCAGGCCTGGTCAGGCCCTGCAGGGTCTCTCCAAAGCTGGTGAAAGCCCTCGGCCCGTGGGCTGCACACACAGAGGGAAGTGTGGGCCAGCTCTTAGGGCCTTCTCAACCAGTGGAGGCTGGAGCCAGTGGATGAACACCCTTCCTGCCTTCCTTGGCATGGATAACTCTGGTCGGCACACAGGTCCTGAAGGAACTGAGGCCCCACTGCCCACAGCAGTGACCTTGAGAATGCACACGTCCTCCATCGTCTTCTCTTCCTTCCCTGCCTCAGTCTCCCTGTCCCTTCCCTCCTGATTCCTGATTTCCTGCACCCAAGTCTTGCCTCAGTCCCTGGTTTTAGGGAAACACAAATGAAGACAATGAACGGTGCAGGTGGAGGTGGTGAGAAGTGGCCAGATTCTGTACTATTTTGAAGGTGGAGTCAAGGTCTTTTATGGATGCATTGGGTCCTGGTGTGAGGTAGAAGACTCAGGGATTTGCTCTCAGGTTTTTGGCCTGAGTAACTGAAATGATAGAGTTGCCCTTTGAGGGGTAAACCTAGAGTTCGGGTTTGAACCTGTTAAATGTGCGGTGCCATTAGATACCAAAGGGGAGTGTCAGATAGGCATTTAGATCCATGAGTCTGGAGTTCAGGACAACAGTCTGGGCTAGAAAGATTAATAGGAAGGCTGTTGGCGTGTTGGCCTATTGATGGTGTTGAAGGCCACAAGACTAGATGAGCTCACAGAGGAAATAAACGGAGATGGAGGAAAGGACCCAGGATTGCGCCCCAGACTGTCCACCATAAGAGGTTGAGGAAAGGAGCAGCCAGCAAGGGGGACTGAGAAGAAGCAGCCACGGAGGGAGGAGGAAAACCAAGGTACCGTGTTGTCAGGGAGCGAAGAAAGTCATCAAAGAGGAAGGGACAGCCGACTTGTCAAATGCTGCCACCCGGCCAGTAGTCATTTCCATCTGACCGGCTGGCTCGGTGGATATTTTTAGCTGTCTGCTTTCCCAGAAGTAGCTTTGCCCTCTCTGCTTGTGATAGCTGGGCTCAGAGTCTCCCACTGGACTTAAACTCAGAACTGGGTCTCGCCCACACTGTGGCTTAAAGGGTGGGATTTGCTATACTGGGTTTTGCAGAGTTTATATTACATTTGGATGAAGAAAGTAAAAGTGATTTGGCCTTTTAATGAAAATTATTTCAGTCCTTTTTATAAGAGAAGCCTAGGAAGTGTTTTAAGGAAGAAAAAGCCAGCCATTTCTTCCCTGTCTTGAGCATAACCCAACAAAAAATCTTTTTTTGTGGGTCAGGAGAACCTCATCCAGCCCCCTGACATCTCTTTCCAGAAGATCTTTCTCACTGTGTCCGCCCTGCTTTGGACATGTTATCCTCCCTGCCCTGCTTCTGTTCTCTGGTGCCCCTTCTTACTTGTGTGCCACATCCTCAGTCCAATTACAAGGAAGTAAGAAAGAACCAGTCTTTCCTAAATACCTGACCAGTACTCAGCTCGCAGCTGGGTTCTTGGCACACGTCACGTCGTTGCATCCTCCAGCAGTCCTGGGAGGTGGGCAGGATTAACCCCCGCTTTGCAGATGAGGAAATGGAAACTCAGAGTGCACACAGCCCAAGGTCACACAGCCGGGAAATGGTGCTGAGATCCACACCCAGGGTTGTCGTTCAGTCCCCACTCCAGGTCACCAGGCTGCCCCTCCCGGCACACTCTGTCCCCACCTCCTAGCTTACAGCTTCACGCGTAGAACATGCTCGGGGAGTATCCCTGGCTACTGTCCCCTTGCTGCCGCCCCGTAGATGTGCAGTGGGGCTGCAGTGGGGCTGGGCAGGGGGCCAGGAGAGAGCCACAGTGGGGGGCATTGTAGAACCACTGTCAACGATTCTTGCTCCGGGCAAGTCCCTCCTTACCCTCAACTTGCCCCCTGACCCACTGGGGAGGCAGAGGCAGCTCCTGAAGGGTTTAGGGCAGCAACTGCTTGAGAGACTGGGGGTGGGAAGCAGCTTTCTTGAACCTACGTTTGCAACACGAGCCCATGGTTTGACATAGATAGTGTGCTTATTGGGGTGGCTTTATGTGAGGCTAATGATGGAGATTCTGGGGGTGGCTGACACTCCCCCAAAGCTGCCCCTTGGCACCCCTCCTGGGCCCCGGGGCAGTCTGGAAGCTCCTGCAGAACCAGAGGGACCGTAAGGATGAGGTCCAAGATCCCCTCTCCCCTGGCTCTGTTCATCTTCTTATGCTCTGCACCAAGAAGACTTCATCCTGGGTGAAGCAAGGATTCTAAGCTGCTCAGAGGTGGATTTGTTAATGAAAATCAAATTTATTTTCTTTTATTTGGGGATTTTTCTGCATTTTCCACATATTCTACCATAATGTTTATATTTTTATGATTAGAAAAGGTATTATTTTTAAGAGTCGAATTCACTTTGGAAATCATTCCGATACAAGTAGTTAACCCAAGGCCCTGACTCGGGGATTTTCCCTAAGTTGTGCCTGAACTTCACTGAAGATTTGCAGGGAGACAGTAGGGGAGCTTTGGGGAAGCAGGTGAGAACTAGGCTTGGAAGTAGAGTCATGGTACCTACCTGCATCCTTGGCCTTGCCTGAGTTGTTTGACATCTCTGGTCCTCAGTTTTCCTCCTCTGAAAAATGGAGACAATAATGGTTTTTACCACATAGAATTGTAAAAATTCAGTGAAGGAGTGCATGCAAGGGCTTAGCCAAGGCTAGCAGCCTGTCCCCACGGGCGTGCAAATGTGACCCAGCACTCAGAGTGGCAGTGGCCCGAAGAGGCCCCTGTCAACGCAGTATTGTGAGCATCTGCAGGCTGCATGCTTGCCAGCCCATAGTGTGGGTGACCCTAGCCCCAATTCCCCGTGCCCCTTCCCCAACCATAGGGCTTACCCAGGACCAAAAGTAAACTGAGTATCCCCTGTTGAAGTCTTGGCTGACCTAACAAAGTGTTCTAAAGTGGAGGCCATTCAATAAAGGTGATGATATTTTCCAAAGAAGCTTTTGCAAAGTCGTCACGAACCCCAGAATGCAACAGTAGGCCTGACATGTCCACCATTTGCTTGTATTTTCAAGGTGTTGTGAAGGCACGCATCCCAATGTTAACTTACCAAGGTGGATCAGAGGAAGCTGCTCAGGCGTTTCTGTGCAAAGACGGGGACCCCAAGTTGCCCAGGTATGTATGTCACATCCTGGTTTAATTGTGTGATGCTGACAAAACCCAGATGCTATCAGTTTGTCAACCAAGATTCTGCTCACCTCAGCCCTGCAAAGAGAACAAAGCCAGGAACCCAGGAATAAAAGGTTCTGATGGACCAGACTGACAGATGAGTCCGGGGGATTTCAGAGGGAAGTAGCAGGTCCTTGGTCAGCAGGGAGAGATGGCATATCTTTTTATTAGGAGGAGATAGGGGAATTATGTATTTTAAAAAAAAACAACACTAGTAACTTCTCAAACTGGGGTCAGGACCTATTGGAAAGTGGTGAAATCATTTCAGTAGGGGTGTAACTAGAACTTTTGAAATTGAATAGAAAAGGAAATATCCTTGTATGTCTTGTGTAGAAATAAGTAATGTCTTGTGAAACTGTGTGTGTACGTGTGCATTTCTTATTGTGTGTTGTGATCAAACATTTTGAAAAATATATGTAGGGATGTGTTTTGGATCTTACAACCTTTAACATAGAGTTTTGCAAACCTTTATGACAACAAACCACAGTAACAAATATATTTTGCATTGCAAACTGGTATACAGACACATAAACTGAAACAAGTTTCAAAAAGCAATATTTGCTCCTGCTATGTCCAGAGTACTCTAATATTTTCTGTTTCACTCTATTCTATTCTCTTTTTTTCTATTGATTCCATTTTATACAATTCTATTCTCCATTCTGTTGTACTTCTCAAAAAATGCTGATCAGGCCCAATAAATTGATTTCACAACCCACTAACAAGGGTCCACTTAGGGTTTTTAAAATGCTGTTTTATTAGACTTTGAGGACACAGATGTATCGCAGCTCACAGCAGACTCTGATGTTCAAATGAGGACCCACATCACCAGGGAAAAGTTTGATTTTGGATTTGATATGCTGCTTAAAGCTGCCGGTTCATGGGTGATGCACGTTAGAAAGGTTTATATCCCCAGACGGCTGGCAGACAAACTGTATCTGACTCCTAAGGGAGAAACCAGAAAATCCTCTTGGGAGGGACCTCTGGTCCTAGATAAGGGGGGTTTTACTCTGTTTGTGAGTCCAGGGGAGGTGAGCCAGATCTGTTGATGGGGAGAAGGAATTCTGTTCTCTTTGGGGAAGACACATTAACTCTTCCATGGTGCAGGCTTCCCACGAGTGAATTACTTCCTGCTTTAGCCAAATGGATCCTCCTGGCCTGAAAAATCAATATACCTCTACAACGTAGGTAATTGAGATCTCCCTGGGGGGAGGCCCAGATACAGCATTCTCACTCCAGAACTGAGGGAAACATCGATCTCAGGAGGAGCACTTGTTCTAAACTGCCTTTTCATCACCCTGTTGTAGGTAGATTTCAGGGATCACACTCCTTCCTCCTACTCATTTTGCTTCTCGGCAGCTGCCTTTTCCCTGCACTGGGAACGGAGCCTCCGGATTGCATTCCAAGACCTGACTCAATGGCCTGCTCACTCAAGGCATAAAAATCCGAGCACAGCCAAAGGATATGGTCAGGCACATAGATGTTGTTTTTAAAAAAATATTTGTAGAAAAAGCATTCAGAGTTAAGATTTTAAAGAACTTCCTCCCCGGGGGAGGTTTTAGAGAGATGTACAAGTGCAATTCTCATGCTCTTAAATTAGATTATCAAAATAATATTCTTGCTAATAATAATAGCCACAACAACCACCAGCACTTACTGAGCGCTGAGTAGGTGCTTGACTCTAGGGCAAGTGCCCCTTGTGCATTTTCTCAGTGAATCCTTTCTACCATGTAGGAGGTAGGTCCTATGGTTAGGCCACTTTATAGATGCAGAAAATGAAGGTTGGACAGATTAAGCAACTTGCTCAGGAGCAGTCACTGGAGGACCTGGAATCCAAACCTAGAAAATCTGATTGCACATTCATATACCCTGCTCTCTGTGCCCCTTATCTTTATCTATCTGTTAAAAAAAATAGATTTATCTTGTGCTAAATTCATTTGTCTTCTATTTCAAATCCTTTTCAGTCCATGTTGTGTCTGCAAATTGGATAAGATCCTGGAAGGGGGCAGCTGGGGGGCATTAGCAGCCAACACTCACAGTGGCAGGGAACCGGGTACTCCAGCTGGGGAAGGGGGTCTGGGCTGGACACCAGCAGGCCATGCAGTGACGCTGCCCACCAGCCTTCCTCCTCTCTGACCTGCCTCTGACAAAGAACTCGCTAAGGATTACTTATTTTTTTAAATCATCTGGCCAGTCAGCTGGCCCCCAGCACAGGGCCTGGGCTGTCACAGGTGTACCATCAAGTTTTGTAGGAATGAAGGAATCAAAGAAAGAACAAATGGCCCTTCACGCAAACATGGGAGGCACAACCCAGCAGAGCCTCCCCTTTCTCCATAAAGACCCCACCACCCTTGCTTCCCAGCAGATTTGACCATCTGGTGGCCATAGAGCGTTCAGGAAGGGCCGCTGACGGCAATTACTACAATGCGAGGAAGATGAACATCAAGCACTTGGTTGACCCAATTGATGATCTTTTCCTTGCCACGCAGAAGATTCCTGGAATCTCATCAACTGGTAAGTCAGGAGCATGGAGAACTTGGGCACAGACAAGAACGTGTCAGTACTCAATGTCTCGTTATTGACCATTGAATACATGACAGGAAAGAGTTTACGGGGACCATCATTTCCATGCCAAAGGTGGTCTTTGTTTATTATGGTTGGAGTAGACTCCAAGGACACTGCCATTTAGAAATATAGCATTCCCACATGTAAGGACCGGAAATGATGCATTACCCAGGCATCTCCTCTTTGCCTGATTTTAAAGTGATAAAACTAATAAGAAAATAATCAACAATAAAATTTGAGGTATGGCATATTATTTTGGTCATATAGGATGAAATGTATTATATTTACTGTGTATTATTTTATAAAGCACATTAATTAAAATATATATCTTAAATACATGGTTAGTACAACATTTCTATTGTTCAAAGTATGTAATGTGATTATACATAACTTTATAGTTTACATACTGTTTTCACATCCGTTGCATTGTTAAAGCCTCTTGGAAACCCTGTAAGTAAGGCAAGTATACTGTACAAAAATGAGGCCAAGGAAGATTCCGTGACTTTCTCGAGGTTGTCTGGCTAATTAGTGTTGCTGGCAGATTTGAGACTGGAGGCCAGACTCCCAGGCCTTAACCCATTGTGCTTTTCATGGAGTCACGTTGCCTTTATGAATTTCTGGAAGGCTTCGTGTCACTCCCAAGGGGAACCCACATTTCTCCCTTTGGGAGGTAGGTCTCTGGCCTGGGGTAATGAAAACCTCTTTCTCTGAGATTGTTTGTCCTCTCTGTCCAAACGCTTCCGAGCATTTCCCAGACTCATTAGTCTCCTTTGGCTTTTGAGGTTTCATTGAGACAATGAAAGCCTTTCTGGGCTGATTAGAAAACTTCTGCAAACCACCCTGGCCCTTCCCAGAAGAGGCAGTGGGCGTGGTGGGCACGGTGGGATCAGCTTGGCACTTCCTGTCCCTGTGCTGGGTGGGAAGATGGGGGCCCTTGAGGCCTGTGAGGGAGGCGGTCCCAGGGTGGAGGAGGAAGGGGTCT
>PVKY010001467.1:0-31845 GCA_004027775.1 Bradypus variegatus | reverse complement strand
AGATTATACACCAGAGCTCACATCTCAGAATTTAGAAATAGCCCTTACAACTCAAGAATAGATGTAACCATAGTAAGAGCTTACAATCTAGGAGCCTTTACCATAAGTCTTCCCTTGATAACCTATGCTCTTGGATTCAATTCTCAGAGTTTGCACATTATAGTTAGTCCATATTAGTGGGGCATTATAATGTTTGTCTTTTCATTTATGGTTTATTTCACTCAACATACTGTCATCAAGGTCCATTCACCTAGTTCTATGCCTCACAACTTCATTCCTTCTCATAGTCCCTCAATATTCCATTGTATATATACACCAGTGTCCCATTCCATTCATCAGTCAATGTACCCTTAGGCCACCTACATCCATTGCAAATCGTGAATACTACCAGCAAAAACCCTACTGTGCAAATGTCCATTCATGTCCCTGTTCTTAGTTCTTCCAAGTATATACCCAATAGCAGAGTTCTAGGACCATATGGCAACCCCATACTTAACTTCCTATGGAACCACCAAACTGCCCTACAGATGAGCTGCACAATTCTACTTTCCCACCAGCAGTGATTAGGTACATCCCTCTCGCCACATTTTCTCCAGCACTTGTATCTTTCTGTTTATTTTTTGAACAGTTTTATTCACACATCATACATTCCCTCCTAAGTAAACAGTCAATGGCTCCCAGTATCAATCACATAGTTATGCATTCACCACCACAATCTATTTGAGGACATTTCCATTTCATCCACAAAGAAAGAGGAAGGGGAGAAAAAAGAAAAAAGAAAAATTATGACAAAAAAAGAGAAAAAAGTTAAATTAAAATGAAATACATTAAAAGGCCAGACAACACCACCAATGCCAAGAACCTCATACCCCTCCTTGTATCTCCCTCATAGACATTTAGCTTTGGTATATTGCCTCTGTTACAATTAATGGAAGCATATTACAATGTTACTGTTAGCTATATATTCTAGTTTGCATTGATTGTGTTTTCCCCCCAAACTATCCCATTTTCAACATCTTGCAAAGTTGACATTCATTTGTTCTCCCTCTTGTAAAAACATTCTTATATTTGTACATTTAATCACAATCATTGATTACTCTAGGTTCCACTAAGTTATACAGTCCCAGTCTTGATCTTTCTTTACTTCTGTTGTCACACTCCTTAACTTTCCTCTTTCAACTGTACTCACAGTCAGTCATCTTTGTTCAGTGTACTTACAATACTGTGCTACCATCACACAGTATTGTGTTATCCATTTCTGGATCTATACATCAATCCTCTTGAACATTTTATACTCCTTCAGCTTCAAATGCCCAATCACTAATCTCTTTTTGTTTTCTGATGTCTTCATTTCTACACTCTTCTCCAAACCTTTCTCTCCTTTCCTTTCCTATCTGTCTGTAGCACTCCATTTAGTATTTCTTATACAGAAGGTATGTTCACACACTTTCTCAGTGTTTGTTTATCTGAAAATATTTTAAACTCTCCGTCCTGTGTGAAGGACAGTTTTGCCAGATATAGGATTCTTGATTGGCAATTTTTCTCTTTCAGTAGGTTTAATACATCATACCTCTGCCTTCTCACCTCCATGGTTTCTGCTCAGAGATCTGCACTTAGTCTATTGAACTTCCCTTGTATGTGATGGATTGCTTTTCTCTTGCTGCCTTCAGAGTTCTCTCTGTCTTTGACATTTGAAAATCTGATTAGTGAGTCTCTTGGATTAAGTCTATTTGGATCCATTCTGTTTGGGGTATGCTACACTTCTTGGGCCTGTAATTTTATGTTGTTCATAAGAGTTGGGAAATTTTCATTGCTTATTTCCTCTATTATTCTTTCTGCCCCTTTTCCTTCTCTTCTCTTTCTGGGACGCTTATAACACATATATTCATGTGCTTCATATTGTCCTTCAGTTCCCTGGGCCCCTGCTTATATTTTTCCATTGTTTTCCCTATCTATTCTTTTGTGTGTAGGATTTCAGATGTCCTCTAGTTCAGATCTTCCTTCTACCTTTCCAAATATGCTGTTGTATGACTCCATTGTGTTTTTCTTCTCTTCTGTCGTGCCTTTCATTCCCATAAATTCTGTCATTTGTTTTTTCAAGCTTTTGAATTCTTCCTTGTGGTCACCCAGTGTCTTCTTAATAGCCCTCATCTCTTTTGTCACATTTTTCTTTCAACTCATTGATTTGATTTATAAGATTTGCTTGAACATCTTTAATTAGTTGTTTCAACTCCTGAATCTCAATTGAGTTGTTAGTTTGTTCCTTTGGGCTATATCTTTGTGTTTCCTGGTGTGGCTCATGATTTTTTTGCTATCTAACATCTGATTTTCTTGATTAGTTTATTCTGGAGGTTGTTTTCTCTCATCTGCCTAAGATATTCTTGTTGTTTGTCTTTGATTTCTGTGTTTTCTTTGTTTCTCTTGCTGGCCAGTTGTCAGATTGGCTCTGTCCCACCCCCCACCCCCCAGTATTCCCCCCAAATTGAGGGACTCACTGTGGCCTGCCTCAGGGATGGGAAGTAGGCACTGGGTACCCCATCAAGTTCACTGTGTGTGGTAATACAAATCTGCTGGCTTCCATCATGCTCTGTTTTCTGTCTGCCAGCAAGACCTGGGTTTCGTTTTACAGCCCTTCTGTAACAGTTGGGTCTTCCATATTTCTCAGCCAAAACAGGGCCAGGTTTCCATACAGGGCATGTAGACCAACTCCTGTGGTCCTAAAAAAGGGTCTGGAGCATCTTTTTAAAAGTATTTCAATTCCCTTGCACCTTCCAGACTATCCAGTAGATGGTGGTGTTCCATAACTTAATCATCCTCAGAAGCTGCTTTGCCTCTGAGCATAGGCTACATCTACACAGGTGAGCTGGAACTGCAGGATTCCTATCTCCTCACTTTTCCAGCCAAAATTTGGCTCAATGTGGGGCTCCACTGTGGCAAAGTACTCCCTCAGCTAACAGCACTTTGGCCATCCCCAAGGCAAGGAAACAGCTACTGGCTGCTGCTTCCCTGGAGGGTGGGGGAAGGGCTTTCAGACCCAGGACTGGAAACACAGTCTCTGTCCACATTTTCTCAGTCTCTTTGTCCCTCGCTGACCTGGGTCTTGAAATGTCCCCCCTTGTCCCCTGGGTCTTCAGACAGTGGGAGTATGTCTCAAGAGATTTTACAAACTGTGTCCCTAGTGGGAGGGGTCCTGTCTGCTGATTCTGTGCCTTTCCCACACTGAGCCTGAGTGAGGGGGAGGCATGAGGACAGCTGGTCTGGGGCAGAAGATTTGTACCTGATATTTCTTCTCCTTCTTCAACTCAGCATTTCAGGGTCCTTCTCTAGTCTGTATCATCCTCCAGAGTTTCAAATAATTCAGAATTGTCCTTTTTCCATTAAATTCTTTGGAAGTAAGTTTTCAGTAGCTGTTTTACGTTGCCATGTTGATGACATAACTCTCAAAAAATTTTAAAAGATTGAAGACAAACCATGTATCATCTCCAATTACAATGGAATAAAGCTAAAATCAATAACAGAATGAAAACTGGAAAATTCAAAACTAAGTGGAAATTAAACAATACAATCTAAACCCATAGATCAAAGAAGAAATTACTCACCCTTTCTCTTAGTTTCCTAGGCTGCTTGAGCAAATACCAATGCATTGTTTCACCTTAAACAATGGGCAATTATTCACTCGCAATAGTCGGATTAAAAGAAAGTCCAAATCCAGGTGTCATCAATATGATGCTTTTTTCCTGAAATCTGTCGCATTCTGGGGCAGGCTGCCCGTGATTCTTGGTTCTTGGCTTGTCACGAGGGAAGGCACATCGTGGCATCTCCTGGACTCTTCCTTTTCTTCTGAGTACTGTTGATGTTCAGCTTCTGGATACTCCCTCTGTCTTTCTCTTTCTGTTTATCTGAATTTGACTCCATTTATAAAGGACTCCAGTAGAGGGATGAAGACCTATCCTGACTGAGCTAGGCCACCCCTTCCTAACTGAAGTAACTTCAGAAAAACATCCTACTTACAATGGGTTCACACCACAGGAATGAATTAAATTTAAGAAGTTGCTATTCTGGGGGACACACAGCTACAAACTACCTCACCCTTCAACAGTAAGATGCTCAGAGCAAGTGCTCTTACGACAGCAGCAACCATGGGAGCCAGGGCCAGAAGGGGCTTCCTCCACTCCCAGAACTCCCAGCATCCCCACAGGTGGACCCCTGGGCTCCCCTATGTTAGGACTTTCAAGGATCCTTGGGTCCCACAGGTAGTATCTGTGGAAGTGCCGGTACCCTTGGCATAGGTATAAATTTAGACCTCACCCCTGTCCTACCCAGCCTCCCTTCCCTTCCTTCTCATTGCCTGGGTCTCAATACCTGGTACCAGGGACCCAGGGACCCAAAATAGGACTGGGATCTTTCTGGACTGGGGAAGGGGGATGAGGGGGATTGGAAGCAATTTCAGCCTCCCTGGCCTGATAGCTGCCGCCACATACATACTCTAGGATAAGGGTCAGGCTTCACTTTGGAGCTTGGTCACCATCTCTTATAAGTCAGGGGCCGGGCTTCCTCCTGAGAAGGACATCCTGAAACCAGCCAGGTTCTGGTTCCTTCCCATTCCTGAGAAACTCCCTTGGCACAGCCCCCCTCCCAGGTAGTTCAGCCTCCTTCTCAACACCCCTGTAATTGCCTACCAGAGGCTGGGGCTGACCCTGGCCTTAATTCAGTGCCTCTTGCTTGACATTTTTTGGAGTGGTCACCATCCCCAAGACTAAAACACAAATGGCAAAATTAAGGGGAGGGAAGACTCAAGCATGTGTATAGCTTCTAAAAACCTCAATTTTCTCCTCCATGAAAATGGAGACAGTGACAGGCCCATCCTCGCAGGAATGTTGTAATAATAAAATGAGGTTGGTGCATACCAAGCCCCTAGTACAATCCCAGCACATGAGAAATGCCACAGAAACTGTCCCACTTCCCGTCCAGCCCAGAAAGGGCTCACCCCTGTGATGGGTGATGGGTCACTGAGTGTCTGGCATCTGGAATTGAAAGGAAGATAAAGGGAAGGAAGGAAGGGAAGCTGAGAGGACAGGGTGGGGGAGGGGGGCTACATTTATATCCATGGCCCGGGCTGAGCTCCTGCACAACCATGGAGGCCTCCAGGCACAGCAAGTGGAGCAGTGGGCCCAAGGAGGTCTTCAGAGGTATGAGAAATAGGGCTGACTCACGAGACCCAAACATCCAGGGCTTGGCCCTGGAGGGTGGGGATGGGAGGTCCAGGGATCCAGGAAGACCCTGGTGCAGGGGGCCTAGGAGTCCATCTGTGTTCTCCCAGGGCCCTGGGGACTCTGGGAGCGCTGGGGCTGGAGACCCCTCTTCATAGCCCTAGCCCTGGTCGTTGCCGTTGGCCTGTGGGTGCTTGTCCTGAGCATCCTGTTCTCCAAGGGTGAGTGACAGTGTTGGGGACTGGCTGCATCTGACCCACCCTGGGGACACACACCTGGGGAACATAGGGTACACCAGATGGGTCCAGGGCCCTTTCCTGGGTTTGTGTGTGAATGCATGTGTGCAGAGTTTGTGTTTACCTGTGTGCTGTGTTCTCGCAGTGTGCGTGCATATGCGTGCATGTCCCCGGGGTAGAAATTTCCTCTCGGACTGTGTGCACATCGTGTACGCTGAAAGCCCGCCTGCTCCCTCTGAGCACCCCAGGACCCGGACCCCGCAGCCCCTGGGCGCAGAGAGGGTTCCCGAGTCCCTGGGCCGCCCCTGCAGGAATCTTTTCTCGCAGCCTCCACGGAGCGCGAGGCGCTGCTCGGCGGCCAAGACCTGCTGAGGACAAATGGTGCGTGCGGAACGGGGGCGCCTGGGACCCCAGGGGTGTGCAGGGTGGGAGCGCCTGGAATTTCCGAGACAGGGCGGTGGGTGGGTCGGGAACCCCACAGTCTGGGGGGCTGGCCCCGGGGTGGGGAGGAGTGTCCCGTAAGTATCTGGGGGTGGTCCCAGCGTGTGGGGTGTGTGGGTGTGGTGTCTTTGCAGCATCGGATCAGACTGCGATGCTGGGTGCCTTTAAGAAGGAGGTCGGAGGCTGTCGGAACTGCTGTGAGAGGGCGGGGTTTCGTCGCGGTTTCCGGTCCCAACCGGGTGGGGCTTTTGGGCCGAGACTGGAAGAGGCGAGATGGGGCGGGGTTGAGAGCCGCTGGGGCAGGTCGCCGGTGGGGGTGGGGCTGGCCGCAGATGCTCCGCCCCCATCAATTCTCCCCGCCGCTCCCCCACTCCCCGCCACCTTCCCAGGCTCGGAGACCCGCGCGCAGCTGCAGACCGCGCGCGCGGAGCTTGGGGAGGCGCAGAGGAAGCTGTTGCAGCAGGAGAGCTCCCTGAATGAACTGCGCGAGCGAGGTGAGGGGCAGGTCGTGCCTCCGACCTCTGAGTCTGACAGCTGCCGAGACGTCCCGAACCCGGTGTGACTCCGACCCTATCCTGTGATCCTGACCTTTGACCCCGATCGTACCCTCCATCCTGACCGTGACCGCTGGACTCTGACCTTGACCACAGTTCCTAACGCCAGTCATAACTGGACCCCATCTGGCTAGAACAGTCCTTTAACCATGATGTCATTCTTGACCGACCGTGACAGTGACCTCTGGCATGGATCCTGACCGTTCCCCATTCAGGACCCTGCTTCTGCCCCTGATCCCCGCTATAATCTCGACCCTGACTCCATAGTGACCCGGGACTTGGCCAAGTCAGGCGAGGACCGCGAGAACATCCGCAGTGAGCTGTTCCGGGTGCTGGAGGCCGCCAAGTTTGGGAACAGTGAGCGGAGCAGGGGGTGGGGTAGGGGTTGGGGGTGGATGGAGAGGTTAAGTGGACGCTGTAGGAGTCTAGGTATTCCCAGATTCGCCGGGTTCGGCCCTTTTACCTCAGTCGGGTTTCTATGGTTCCGCGCGTGGACCAGGGGCTACACTGGCGCACCCCATCCCCTCCCCACGGTCTTTGATAACCCGACCCCTGCAGGTTCCTGCAAACCGTGTCCCACGTCGTGGCTGCCCTTCGAGGGCTCCTGCTACCTTTTTTTTTCGGTTCTCCGAGCCTCGTGGGAGGAGGCGCAGCAGAACTGCGCAGACGCTGGCGCGCATTTGGTGATTGTCGGGGGCCTGGAGGAGCAGGTGCGCAGCCCGGAGGGGTCCCAGAGGGAGGTGTTGTGGGCCTAGGAGGACGTGGCCCGCGTGGTGGCGTGGGGCGGAGCTGACTTGACAGGCTCAGCTCTCCCCTGGTTCCCAGGACTTCCTGAGTCGGAATTCGCGGGGCCGCGGCTACTGGCTGGGCCTCAGGGCCGTGCGCCTGGTGCGTAAGATCCAGCGCTACGAGTGGGTGAACGGCGTCCAGCTCAGCTTCAGGTGAGGGGAAGGAAAAGGAGAGGTTACACCCTAGGGGGACTCTTTTCATGCTAGATCCTAGGGGTCCGCGGGCTAGACCCCAGGAAACAGATGAAGGTTAAATTCTGGGGGTTAGAGTTATATCCTGGGTGTATGCTCAAGCGAGACCCTCAAGAGTGCCTAGTTTAAACCCAAGAAATACCCAGGGAAGGAGGCTGGCCCCCAGGCGCCTCCTCAGGGTGAGCTCCCAACGACACTGTCCCCAATCGCTGCAGCCACTGGAGCGAAGGGGAACCCAATGACGCCCAGGGACGGGAGGACTGCGGCATGATGCTGCGTACAGGGCTGTGGAACGACGCACCGTGCGATAGCGAGAAGGCCAACTGGATCTGCGAGAAAAGGCGCAGCTGCTGACCTCGCCCAGTCCTCGGAGGCACGCCTGCCGCCCTCCCTCTCCCTACCGGGCTGCCCCTACTAGCACTGAGCCCTGCAGCCCACAGATACCCTCTCCTGGCTCTCCTCCGGATCCCAAGGCCCTGATGTTGTGACTCCAGCCACATGGGCTGGGGAATATAGGATGGAACCGCTGGCTTTTCCTGCATTTCTCCCCAGACTGGGAAACCTCAAAGACTGGGGTTTCATGAGCTATCTTGGCCGCCTGAGGGCGCATGAATAAATATTTGAGAAATGACTCTTAACTCCTGGTCCAGGCCAGTTATTCTAAGCTTTATCCCTGGTATTATTCCTGTTCATGACCCCCGAGTCTCCACATGACTTCATGGCCCTATGATGCCCCCAATCTCAATGAATACCCTGTACTTGATGAGGGGGGCTTGAAGGTGGGAGGGCTTCCCACTTAGCTCTGTGACCTCCTCCATACCTGCCCCGCAGCTTGCAGTGTCGGTTGATGGGGTCACAGGGATATGTCAGACACAGGCATTACCCCTGGAATCTCCTCATTCTGGCCTAGCTGGGCACAGAGACAGGGTGACCTGTGATTTAATGCAGGAATGCAAGGTGGAGTGCATCTTTTGGAAGAGCATCCTTTATCCTGGGGTGAAGGACAGCGGTGCAGCAATGTCCCACTTCCTTCAGGAAATGCAAGCCCTATATGAAGAACACAGGCAGCCTGAGACCTGGCCCGAAGGCAGGTTGGGGAGGGGCTACCTGAGGGGGGCAATGAGCCTGGGATCTGTGAGCAGGTCCCCTCGGTCTCCAGCACCTAGTTTCTGGGACCACTAGGTGGAGCCATCAAGAAATGCATCGCAAAGAAGATGGATATGTTAATTTTCCTGGATGCTGAAACAAATACAAATGCAATGGGTTGGTTAAACAATGGGAATTTATTGGCTCATGGTTCTCAGGCCAGGAGAAGTCCGACGCAAGGCATCACCAAGGTGATGCTTTCTTCCTAAAGATGGTCATTCTGGGGCAGGCTGCTGGTGATTCTTGCTCCTGGGCTCCTCTGTCACATGGCAATATGCATGACAGCCTCCCTGGCCTCTCTCTTCTCTTCCAGGACTGCTTGCTCTGTGGCTTTCTCTCTGTGTGTCTGAATTTCACTCTGATTTAAAGAACTATGGTAATATGAGGCTACTTCAGTTCAGGTTTTGTGCAACGTCAAGGGTTCACACCCACAGGAATGGATTAAGTTTAAAAACATGTTTTTCTGGGGCACATAGCTCCAAACCACCATAGTGGACTTTAAACAACAATGAGGAATCTGCAGGCGGAGATAGGAAGGAAGGTGCCTTCCAGGCAGAGGGCCAAGAAAGGACAAAATGTTGGGAGGTTGGAGTGTCTGGCATATGGCTGAACTCATGTCAGGGGTCAGGGTGTATGAGATTTACACAGAGCTGGTCTTTATCAATTTGGAGACTTTTGATCTGAATTCACCCTGCTCTCCCAAAATTTCCTGCTCCCATCCTGGGATTCCTAGAGTTCACAAAGAATTTCCAGCCGAGACAGGTCCCACTAAGGGGAGTGAGTCCAGAACTAAATGCTTTTAGAGCATCCACCAGGCAGGAAGAGGAGGGAACATCATCCAAATTCACTGTCCAGAAACCTTTCTGCACAGTAGCTAGGCAATCCCCCAACACTTCTGTGGACCTTCTACAACTGAAGCCCTCAGCAAGACAGCAGGTGCCGTCTGACATCTGGATAGATGCCTTGTCTGCTTCTGCTCATGACTAGCCTGATGCATTTCCAGACCACCAGCTTGGAGGAGTGTATTAGCTTCCTACAGCTGCTATAACAAATTGCCACAAATTGAAACAACACACATTTATTCTCTTACAGTTCTGCCGGTCAGAAGTCCAAAATCTTTTTCACTGGCTCAAAAGCAAGGTCTTAGCAAGGCCATGATCCCTCCCTTTGGAGGTTCTAGGGCAGAATCCATTTTTATATCTTTTTTAGCTTCTAGAGCTGCATGTCTTCAACTCCTTCGCCTAGGGCCCCTTCCTCTTACTTCAAAGACTGCAGAACAGCATCTCGCTTCAGGGATCGCATTGCCTTCATCTTTTTTTTTTAATTTTATTTTAAAATAAATTCAAAGTTATAGGAACAGTTGCAAAAACAATACAAACCCCATACACAGAACTCCAGCATACCATGACCCCCCTCCCCAGATACCCGATCCACCAACTTTAACATCCTGTCACACCACCATTTCTTTCTTTCCCTCCTTCCCTCCCTCCCTATCTATCATCCATCATCTATTGCTCTGTGTCTGAACATATGAACGCAAGTTGCACACATCCTTGAACAAACACTATAATTCTCAGATACTCCCATGAACAAGAACATTCTTTTATGCAATCCCACTAAGCGCAGCTAAGAAGTTCAAGAAATTCAACATTGATACAAAGCTTACATTCTCTATTTCCTTTTTTTTTTTTAATGTCCAAACTGTGTCCCTTTGAGCCTCCTCTCCTCCATCCTCAGATCCCATCCAGGATCATCCTTGGCATTCAATTTTCACCTATTTAGATGGTCTTGTATTTTTTTTTTCTTTTCAGTTGTGGAAACATATATACAGCCTAAATCTTCCCATTCCACCCCCTCTCTAGCATTCCATTAGTGGGATTAATCACATTTAGAATGTTGTAATGCTATCACCTTCCCACCATCCATTACTATAAATTTCCCTTCACCTCAAACAGCAACCCTACACTCACTTCTTAACTCCCCATTGCCCCTTCTCCCACTTCTCATAACCCATACTCTACTTTTCATCTCTATGGTCATATTCTCTGACAATTTCTTTGTGGTTACTGTGGGGCTTAAATTTAACCTCTTAAATCCATAACAATCTTGTTTTTCTTTGATACCAACTTAACTTCAGTAGGAACATAAACTATGTTCCTATACTCATCCATTCCCCCACCTTTATATAGTTCTTGTCAAAAATTACATATTTTACATCGAGTCCAAACCACTGATTTGTCATTGGAGTTTATGTATTTTATATCCTGTAGGAAGTAAACAGTGGAGTTACAAATCAAAAATTATTGACGACTATTTGCATTCCATTGTGGTCAGAGAATGTTCTTTGAATATATTCAAATGTTTTTTTTCTTTTATATTTATTGAGGCTTATTTTATGTCCCAGCATATGGTCCATTCTGGAGAAAGATCCATGATCACTAGAGAAAAATGTGTGTCTTGGTGATCTGGGATGTAAGGTTCTATATATGTCTGTTAAAATTCTCTATGTCTCTCTCTCCTTTCTTTATTTCTCTGTTGGTAGAGCTCCTTTAGTATCTAAAGTAGGGCAGGTCTTTTATTGGCAAAATCTCTCAGCATTTGTTTGTCTGTGAAACATATAAGTTCTCCCTCAAATCTGAAGGAGAGCTTTGCTGGATAAAGTATTCTTGGTTGGAAATTTTTCTCTCTCAGAATTTTAAATATGTCATGCCACTGGCCTTCTCACCTCCATGGTGGCCGCTGAGTAGTCACAACTTAGTCTTCTGTTGTTTCCTTTGTATGTGGTGAATTGCTTTTCTCTTACTGCTTTCAGAACTTGCTCCTTCTCTTCAGTATTTGGCAGTCTGATAAGAATATGTCTTGGAGTGAGTTTATTTGGATTTATTCTATTTGGAGTTCGCTGGGCATTTATGCTTTGTGTATTTATATTGTGTAGGAGTTTGGGGAAGTTTTCTCCAACAATTTCTTTGAATACTCTTTCTAGACCTTTACCCTTCTCTTCCCCTTCTGGGACACCAATGAGTCTTAAATTTGGACATTTTATTTTATCTATCATATCCCTGAGATCCATTGCAACTTTTTTGAATTGCCTTCATCTTTGATTTCAAATCTCCCTTGACTTTCCTCATACAAGGATGCTTGCGATTATATCTGGAGTGCACCAAGACAATCTGCCCATCTCAGGATCCTTAATTTGATCACAGCTGCGAAGCCACTTTTGCTACAGAAGGTCACCTTCACAAGTGCCAGGTCTTGGGGCTTGGTATCTTGGCAGGGTGGGAAGAAGAGGGACCATTCAGTTCACCCCAATTAGTAACTGGCTGACAGACTGACAGGCAAAACAACACTCAGACTCTCTAGCTGGTGGTCTAAGTGCCTGATGACCTGGGGTAATCTAAGTCTGGAGGATTTATAGACAGCGTCTGGTTGGACATACTGACAAAAAGTTGGAGAGCCTGATCTTCTGACAGCCTGGCTTCCTGAAGAGCAACAAAAGACAAACAGGCAGACAGACTTCTATCTGACAGTTTTACAGCAGGCTTTGTACCTGGGTGAACCCCAGACAGGTGTAGTGATAGCTTTTCAAACACAACACAGGTGAGCACAGGAAGCCGTGGTGTCCCTCCTGGGGATGGAGTAGAGTGTGCTTGGGGCTGTGGCACAGGCAGAATGAAGAGACCCCAGAGTTAAGCTAGACCTGATCTGGGAACTTCCAAAGACCTAACCCTGACGTGAGAAAGCCCGCAAGCCCCTGGTTCCCCAGGGTCAGATGCTGGGACTATAGAGCCTGAGGTAGCCCCAGGGCAGGTGTCCAGCGCCATGTCTCCCTCCCACCCACCCCAACCCTCTACCATAGGCCGTGTGCACCCCTGGTCAGCTTGCAAGCACTGCCTCCCAGCTGTCTGGCTGACCTGCCAGCAATTTTGAGGTTGTTCAATGACCCTGAATGAGATGGTCAAGGCAGTTTCCCCTCTCTAGCCTCTCAGCACCTCCTGGGCACCACCTCACCCCACAAGATTCAACCTCTCTGGGAAGAAAGGAGTCTCTGAGGCCTAAATCTAATCCCAGTCCCTACCCTGGATGAGACCATGGCCTTTGGTTGTTTTTGTTTTCTTGGAATGTCCATCTTGCCAGGTGGTAAGGAAAGGGCCAAGATACAGAGAAGCCTTGTGGTGTTTCCTCCACAGGCTGGTGGGAAAGGCAGCCTGGTACCCCGTGAGCCAGGTCAGCAGCCTCAAAGACAGATACTGTTTCCTAGAGACCCTGGAGACAGACAGCTCTGTAAGTACGAAAATATATCTGCAGCATACCAGTGACACAACAGCACTTGCTCAATATACCATAATTAACCTGACTAGGCAGAATAATGGCTTCCTCAAATTCGCCATGTCCTAATTGCCCCAAACCTGTGAGTATGTTACCTTCTATGGCAAAAGTGAGTTTGCAAAATTAAATTAAGTTAAGGTCCTTGAGATGAGGCAATATTCTGGATTATCCCCATGAGACCAATGTAACCACAAAGGTCCTTGAAGTTGGAAGAGGGAGGCAGAGAAAAGAGTCAGGGAAAGAAGATGTGACTTCAGAAGAAAGATCAGGGAGAGGTAGTGTGGGAAGGATCCAATCCACCACTGCTGGATTTGAAGATGGAGGCAGAGTCCAAGAGCCAAGGAACATGGGCTGGTTCTAGAACGTGGGCTGCTTCTAGAAAGTGGAAAATCAATGAAAGGGATTCTCTCCTGGAGTCTCCAGAAGGGAATACAGCCCTGTCGACACCTTGATTTTTGCCCAGTGAGACCCAGGTCAGAATTTTGACTTAGGGAACTATAAAATAATAAATTTGCTTTGTTTTAAGCCACTAAGTTTTAGGTAATTTGTTATGGCAGCAACAGAAAGCTCATAGATGACCTCACCTGTCGTTCCTCATAACTCAGTGACAAACACTATGCCAGTTTGGATGTATTATGTCCCCCAAATGTCATGTTCTTTAATGAAATCTTGTGGGGGCAGACATATTAGTGTTGATTAGATTGGAATCTTTGGATTAGGTTGTTTCCATGGAGATGTGACCCACCCAACTGTGGATAATACCTATGATTAGATTATTGCCATGGAGATGTGGCCCTGCCCATTCAGTGTGGGTCTTGATTAGTTTACCAGAGCCCTGTAAAAGCTCAGACAGAAGGAGCTCAGTGTTGCTACAGCTTAGAGACACTTTGAAAATGGCCGTTGAAAGCTGACACTGACATTTCGGACAACGCCGTTTTGAAATGCAGCCTGAGAGCAAGCGGACACCAGCCATGTGCCTTCCCAGCTAACAGAGGTTTTCTGGATGCCAATGGCATTTATCCAGTGAAGATACCCTATGGTTGACGCCTTAGCTTGGACACTTTTATGGCCTTAAGACTGTAACTTTGTAACCAAATAAACCCCCTGTATAAAAGCCAATCGACTTCTGGTGTTTTGCAAAAGGGCAGCATTAGCAAACTGGAATAACCACTTATAACGTAGCCACAAACATCGGTGACAGTCCTGTAACACATCTTTATATGCTGGTGTGTACCTGTCCACCCCCACGGTAATGAGCACCTGTAACACAATAGAGTACTGGAGACATCTGTAAGTCACTGTTTCAGTTTCCTTGGCTGCTCAAGAAAATACCAGATAAAATGATGGGAATTTATTCGCTCACGTTTTGAGGCTGAAAGAAAGTCCAGATCAAGGCGTCTTCCAGGTGGTGCCTTCTCCACAAAGACTGGCCCTCCAAGGCTGGCTGCAGCGATCCTTGCTCCTTGGCTTGTCCCACAGCAAGGCACATGGCCGTGTCTCTTGGCCTCTCCCTTCTCTGCTGAGTTCCGTTGATGTTCGGTTGCTGGCTGCTCCCTCTGTGGCTTTCCCTTTCCATCTGTCTGAATTTCACTCCACTTATAACGGACTCCAGTAGTGGGATTAAGACCCATCCTGACTGAGTTGGGCCACGCTGCCTAACTGAAGTAACTTCGGTAAAAGATGCTGCTTACAATGGGTTCACACCACAAGAATGAATTTGAATTTAAGACATTGCTTTTCTGGGGGACACACGGCTACAACTACCTCACCCTTCAACAGTAAGGTGCTCAGAGCAAGTGCTCTTATGAGAGCAGCAACCACAGGAGCCAGGGCCAGAAGGGGCTTTCTCACTCCCAGAACTCCCAGCATCCCCACAGATGGACCCCTGGGCTCCCCTACGTTAGGACCTTCCTGGATCCTTGGGTCCCACAGGTAGTGTCTGTGGAAGTGCCGGTACCCTTGGCATAGGTATAAATTTAGACCTCCCCCCTGTCCCACCCAGCCTCCCTTCCTTCCTTCTCATTGCGTGGGTCTCAATACCTGGTACCAGGGACCTAGGGACCAAATATATCACCGGGATCTTTCTGGCCTGGGGAAGGGGGATGAGGGACATTGAAAGCAGTTTCAGCCTCCCTGGCCTGATAGCTGCCACCACATACATACTCTAGGATAAGGGTCAGGCTTCACTTTGGAGCTTGGTCACCATCTTTTATAGGCCAGGGGCTGGGCTACCTCCTGAGAAGGACGTTCTGGAACCCAACCACGTTCTGGCCCCTGCTCATTCCTAAGAAACTCCCTTGGGCACAGCCCCCCTCCCAGGCAGTTCAGCTTCCTTCTCAACACCCCTGCAGGTGCCTGCTAGAGGCTGGGGCTGACCCTGGCCTTAAATCAGTCCCTCTTGCTTGACATTTGTTGGGGTGGTGGCCATCCCCAAGACTTAAAAAACAAATGGCAAAATTAAGGGGAGGGAGGACTCAGGCATGTGTGTAGCTTCCCAAAGCCTTGATTTTCTCCTCCATGAAAATGGAGACAATGATGGGCCTGCCCTCGCAGAAATGTTGTAATAATAAAATGAGGTTGTGCATGCCAAGCCCGTAGTACAATCCCAGCACGTAACAAATGCCACAGAAACTGCCCCACTTCCCATCCAGCCCAGAAAAGGCTCAGCCCTGTGGTGGGTGATGGGTTACTGAGTGTCTAGTATCAGGAATTGAGAGGAAGATAAAAGGGAAGGAAGGAAGGGAAGCTGGGTGGACAGGGTGGGGAAGAGGAGGCAATATTTATATGCATGGTCTGCGTCAGGCTCCTGCACAGCCATGGAGGCCTCCGGGTACAGCAAGTGGAGCAATGGGCCTGAGGAGGTCTCCAGAGGTTTGAACAATGCGTCCCCTCCCTGGCTTGCTGGCCTGGGGCTTCATGGGGGAGGGGGAGAGCAAGGATCTGGGAAGAGGGTTGCTGGACAGAGACCACAAGCTCTAGATCCTCTTGGATCTGGGTTTGAATTCCAACTCTGCCACTTTGGGGATGTATGACCCTAAGTGAGTCTGTTTTCTGGGAAGGACTCAAGCATTCAGGGCTTGGCCCAGGGGTGGGGGGAGGGGCAAGGAGGAGGGGTCTGGGGTGTGGAGGGGGAACCAGGGATCCAGAGAGACCGTGGTGCAGGTAGCCTAGGGGTCCATCTGTTTTCTCCCAGGGCCCTGGGGACTCTGGGAGCGCTGGGGTTGGAGACCCCTCTTCGTAGTCCTAGCCGTGGTGGTGGCTGTTGTTCTGTGGGTGCTTGCTCTGAGCATCCTGTTCTCCAAGGGTGAGTGACAGGGTGCTGGGACCGGCTGCATCTGGCAGGGTGGACACGGGCCTTGGGGACACATGGCCCGCCAGCTGGGTCCCGGACACTTTCTTGGGTCTGTGCGCACGTGTGAGTAGAGTTTGTGTATATCTTTGTGCTGTGTGCTTGTACGTGTGCGCATGAATGTGCCCGGGGCAGTCTTTGTGGGTTTGTCTCCTCTCGGCCCGTGTGCACATGGTGTACACTGGAAGCCCGCCTTCTCCGTCTACGCATCCCCTGACCCGGACCCCGCACTCCCTGGGCGTGGAGAGGGTTCCCAGATCCCCGCGCCGCGCCTGAAGGAGCCTCTTTCTGCAGCCTCCACGGAGCGCGAGGCGCTGCTCGGTGGCCAAGACCTGCTGAGGACAAATGGTGCGTGCGGAACGGTGGCGCCTGGGGCCCCAGGGGTGTGCAGGGCGGGAGCGCCTGGGAATGCCGAGACCGAGAAGTGGGTGGGTCGGGAACCCCACGGTCTCGGGGGCTGGCCCCGGGGTGGGGAGGAGTGTCCCGTAAGTATCTGGGGGTGATCCCAGCGTGTGGGGTGTGTGGGTGTGGTGTCTTTGCAGCATCGGATCAGACCGCGATGCTGGGTGTCTTGAAGAAGGAGGTCGGAAGCTGCTGGAACTGCTGTGAGAGGGCGGAGTTGGGTCGAGGCTGCGCGTCAGAGCGGGGAGGGGCTTGTGGCCGGGATTGGAGGAGGACAGGAGGGGCGGTGTTGAGAGCCGCTGGGGCAGGTCGCCGGTGGGGGTGGGGCTGGCTGCAGATGCTCCGCCCCCATCAATTCTCCCCGCCCCCCCCACTCCCCGCCACCTTCCCAGGCTCGGAGACCGGCGCGCAGCTGCAAACCACGCGCGCGGAGCTTGGGGAGGCGCAGAGGAAGCTGTTGCAGCAGGAGAGCTCCCTGAATGAACTGCGCGAGCGAGGTGAGGGGCAGGTCGTGCCTCCGACCTCTGAGTCTGACAGCTGCCGAGACGTCCCGAACCCGGTGTGACTCCGACCCTATCCTGTGATCCTGACCTTTGACCCCGATCGTACCCTCCATACTGAACCTGACCGCTGGACTCTCACCTTGACCACGGCTCCTAACGCCAGTCACAGTTGGACCCCATCAGGCTAGAACGGTCCTTAACCATGATGTCATTCTTGACCGACCGTGACAGTGACCTCTGACATGGATCCTGACCGTTCCCCATTCAGGACCCTCCTTCTGCCCCTGATCCCCGCTATAATCTCGACCCTGACTCCATAGTGACCCGGGACTTGGCCAAAGCAGGCGAGGACCGCGAGAACATCCGCAGTGAGCTGTTCCGGGCGCTGGAGGCCGCCAAGTTTGGGAACAGTGAGCAGAGCCGGGGATGGGGTTGAGGGTTGGGGGGATATTAATGGGGGGGTTACAGTGGACCCTGTCGGAGGTTTTCCGGATCCCAGGTCAGCCTGGCACCGCCCTTTGACCTCAGTCCTGTTACTATGGCTCCGCCCCTGGGCACGGGGGTCCACTGGCCCACCCAGTCCTCTCTGACCGCTCGCAGCGGAGCAGCCCTGCGATCTTTGATAACGTGACCCCTACAGGTTCCTGCGAGGCGTGTCCCACGTCGTGGCTGCCCTTCCAGGGTTCCTGCTACTTCTTTTCGGTTCTGCGGGCCAAGTGGGAGGAGGCGCAGCAAAACTGCGCAGACGCTGGCGCGCACTTGGTGATCGTCGGGGGCCTGGAGGAGCAGGTGCGCAGCCCGGAGGGGTCCCAGGATCAGTGTTGTGGGCCTGGGAAGGCGTGGCCCGCGTGGTGGCGTGGGGCGGAGCTCATTTTGCCGGCTCAGATCTCCCCTGGTTCCCAGGGCTTCCTGAGTCGGAATTCCCGTGGCCAAGAATATTGGCTGGGCCTCAGGGCCGTGCGCCTGGTGCGTAAAATCCAGCGCTACCAGTGGATGGATGGCGTCCAGCTCAGCTTCAGGTGAGGGGAAAGAAAAGGACAGGTTACACCCTAGGGGGACTCTATTCATGCTAGATCCTAGGGGTTAGCGGGCTAGACCCCAGGAAACAGCTGCGAGTTAAATTCTGGAGGTTAGAAAGTTATATCCTAGGTGCATGCTCAAGCAAAACCCTCAAGAATACCTAGGTTAGACCCAAGAAATAAATAGGCAATACCCAGGGAAGGAGGCTGGCATCCAGGCTCCTCCTCGGGGTGAATCCCAACGTCACTGTCCCCAATCGCTGCAGCCACTGGAGCCAAGGGGAACCCAATGACGCCCAGGGACGGGAGGACTGCGGCATGATGCTGCCTACAGGGCTGTGGAACGACACACCGTGCAAAGGCGAGAAGGCCAACTGGATCTGCGAGAAAAGGCGTAGCTGCTGACCCCACCCAATGCCCTGCCGCCACCCTCCCCCTCCCCACCTCGCAACCTCCACTGCGACTGAGCGCGGTGCGGCTCCCAAATACCCTCTCCTGGCTCCCCTCCTGGTTTCCAAGGCCCGATATTCTGACTCCACCACCTGTCTCCCTAGCCATGGACCAGCGAACTTAGGATGGAGCAGTTGGTTCTTCCTGCGTTTCCCCCCAGACTGGGAAGCCTCAAGGACTCGGGGTTTGTGAGCTGTCTTGGCCAACTTAGGGCACATGAATAAATATTTGAGAAATGAATCTTGGCTCCTGGTCCTGGCCACTTATTCTGTTATGACCCCTGTTCGTGACCCTGGGCCTCTTGGCGTGACTTCATGGCCCTATGATGCCCCGATCTCAAAGAATACCCTGTACTGGGTCTGGGGGGCTTGAAGGTGGGAGGGCTTCCAACTCAGCTCTGTTACCTCATGCACACCTGTCCCACAGCTTGGTGTATCTGGTGATGGGGACACAGGAATATGTCAGACACAGGTGTTACCCTGTAACCTCCCCATTCTGGCCTAGCTGGGCACAGACACAGCGTGACCTGTGATTTAATGGAGGAATGCAAGGTGGAGTGCATCTTGTGCCTTTGGAGGAGCATCCCTTATCCTGGGGAGAAGGACAATGGTGCAGCAACGTCCCCCATATTTCAGGAGACGAGAGCCCCACTGTGAATAATACAGGTAGCCTGAGACCTGACCCTAAGGCAGGTTGGGGAGGGACTACCCCAAGGAGAGCATTGAGCGTGGGATCTGTGAGCAGGTCTCCTCTGTGTCTGGCACCCAGGTTCTGGGACCACTGGGTGGGGCAATCAAGAAATGCATCCCTGAGAAAATGGATATTTTTGTTTTCCTGGATGCTGAAGCAAATACCAAGGCAATGGGTTGGTTAAAAAATGGGAATTTATTGGCTCAGGTTTCTGAGGCTAGGAGAAGTCCAAACCAAGACATCATCAAGGTGATGTTTTCTTCCCAAAGACGAGCACTCTGGGGCTGACTGCTGGGATCCTTGGTCAGGGGCTTCTGTGTCACACGGCAATATGCGTGGCAGCCTCTTCTGGCCTCTGCCTTTTCTGGGTTCTGTTGATGTTCACCTTCTGGCTGCTCCCTTTGTGGTTTTCTTTCGCCCTGTCTGAATTTCATTCTTCTTATAAAGTACTCCATCAATAGGTTTAAGCCCCCTCCTGATTGAGTTGGGCCACACCTGAACTGACGTAACCTCATCAAAAGGTCCTACTTGCAATGGGTTCACACCTACAGAAATGGATTAAGTTATGAACATGTTTTTCTGGGGTACATAGCTCTAAACCACCATAATGGACTCTAAGGAACAATGGGATTCCTGCAGGTGGAGATGGGAAGGAAGGTGCTTTCCAGGCAGAGAGCCCAGCAAGGAGCAAAGGCTGGGGGGTTGGAAGGTTTGGCAAATGGCAGAACTCATGGGAGGTGGGAGTGAGATTTGCACAGAGCCTGTCTTTATCACTTTGGAGACATTTGATCTGAATTCACCCTGCTCTCCCAAAATTTCTGGCTCCCATCCTGAGATCCCTGGGGTTCTCCAAGAATTTCCAGCTGAGACAGGTCCCACTAAGGGGAGTGAGCCCAGAATTAAATGCTGCTAGAGCATTCACCAGGCAGGAAGAGGAGGGAATATCATCCAAATTCACTGTCCAGAAACCTTTCTGCACAGTAGCTAGGCAATCCCCCAACACTTCTGTGGACCTTCTACAACTGAAGCCCTCAGCAAGACAGCAGGTGCCGTCTGACATCTGGATAGATGCCTTGTCTGCTTCTGCTCATGACTAGCCTGATGCATTTCCAGACCACCAGCTTGGAGGAGTGTATTAGCTTCCTACAGCTGCTATAACAAATTGTCACAAATTGAAACAACACACATTTATTCTCTTACAGTTCTGGAGGTCAGAAGTACAAAATCTTTTTCACTGGCTTGAAAGCAAGGTCTTGGCAAGGCCATGCTTCCTCCCTTTGGAGGTTCTAGGGCAGAATCCATTTTTATACCTTTTCCAGCTTCTAGAGCTGCATGTCTTCAACTCCTTCGCCTAGGGCCCCTTCCTCTTCAAAGTCTGCAGAACAGCATCTCGCTTCAGCGATCGCATTGCCTTCATTTTTTATTTCAATCTTCCTTGGCCTTCCTTGTACAAGGATGCTTGTGACTATATTTGGAGTGCACCTGGATAATCCAAGACAATCTCCCCATCTCAGGATCCTTAATTTGATCACAGCTGCAAAGTCTCTTTTGCTACAGAAGGTCACCTTCACAAGTGCCAGGTCCTGGGGCTTGGTACCTTGGCAGGGTGGGAAGAAGAGGGACCATTCAGTTCACCCCAAGGAGTAACTGGCTGACAAACAGACTCACAGGAAAAACAACACTCAGACTCTCCGCCTGGTGGTCTAAGTGCCTGATGACCTGGGGTAATCTAAGTCTGGAGGATTTAGAGATGGCATGTGGTTGGACATACTGACAAAAAGTTGGAGAGCCTGATCTTCTGACAGCCTGGCTTCCTGAAGAGCAACCAATGACCAACAGGCAGACAGACTTTCTATCTGACAGTTTTACAGCAGGCTTTGCACCTGGGTGAACCCCCGACAGGTGTAGTGATAGCTTCTCAAACACAACACAGGTGGGCACAGGAAGCTGTAGTGTCCCTCCTGGGGATGGAACAGAGTGCGTTTGGGGCTGTGGCACAGGCAGAATGAGGAGACCCCAGAGTTAAGCCGGACCTGCTTCACATCCTGGCTCAGGATGTTCACAACCGAATTGTAATCAGAGGACTAAATACCATTCCATTATTGGTGCAGCTGCTTTGTTCTCCCATTGAAAATATCCAAAGAGTAGTTGCAGGAGTCTCTGTGAACTTGCTCGGGACAAGGAGGCTGCAGAAGCTATTGAAGCCGAGGGAGCCACAGTTCCTCTGACAGAATGACTTCCTTCTAGGAATGAAGGTGTGGCGACATAAGCAGCTGCTGTTTTGTTCCGAATGCCTGAGGACAAGCCACAAAATTATAAGAAACGGCTTTCAGCTGAGCTGACCACTTCTCTCTTCAAAATAGAACCAATGGTTTGGAATGAGACTGCTGATCTCGGACTTGATAGTGGCACCCAGGGAGAACCTGTTGGATATCACCAGGATTATCTCAGCTATCTTTCTTTCCACTCTGCTGGATACAGACAGGATGCCTTGGGTATGGAGCCCATGATGGAGCATGAGATGGGTGGCCACCAACCTAGCGCTGACTATACAGGTCTGGGGCATGCCCAGGACGTCATGGCTGGGCTGCCTCCGGATGACAGCAATCAGCTGGCCTGGTCTGATACTGACCTGTAAATCATCGTTTAGGAGTAACGATATAAATGGATTTTTGGAGTGACTCAAGAAGTGAAGAATGCACAAGAATGGATCACAAGATGGAATTTATCAAACCTCAGCCTTGTTTGTTAAAATTTCTTTTTAAAATATCTGTAATGGTACTGGCTTTGCTTGCTTTTAAGGAGATTTTTTTTTTGCAATAATTGTTAGTTTTTTAAGTCTTGCAGTGTTAAGTTATAGTGAATACAGCTACACTAATTTCTAGTTTTTAAGAATTATGTAATAATATAGAACACTAATTCATAAACACTCTAATTTTAATCTTAATAAAGTGCAACATTGTGTAGACTTTTTGTATAAAATAGAAAAATAGAAATGGTCCAATTAGTTTCCTTTTTAATATGCTTAAAATAAGCAGGTGGATCTATTTCATGTTTTTGATCAAAAACTTTATTTGGGATATGTACGGGTAGGGGTCAGTAAGAGGTGTTATTTCGAACCTTGTTTTGGACAGTTTACCATTTGCCTTTTATCCCAAAGTAGTTGTAACCTGCTGTGATACAATGCCTCAAGAGAAAATGCAGTTATAAAAATGGATTAAAAGCAAACTTTTAATTCATTTGATTGTGGAAAAAAGAAAAAAAAAGACCTGACCCTGGCCTGAGCAAGCCCTCAAGCCCCTGTTACTCCAGGGTCAGATGCTGGGACTATAGAGCGTGAGGGAGCCCCAGGGCAGGTGTCCAGCACCATGTTCCCCTCCCTCCCACCCAATCCCCCTCTACCAAAGGCCATGTGCACCCCTGGTCAGCTCGCAGGCACTGCCTCCCAGCTGTCTGGCTGACCCACCAACAATTTTGAGGGTGTCCAATGACCCTGAATGCGATGGTCAAGGCAGTTTCCCCTCTCTAGCCTCTCAGCACCTCCTGGGCACCACCTCACCCCCACAAGATTCAACCTCTCTGGGAAGAAAGGAGTCTCTGGGGCCTAAATGTAATCCCAGTCCCTACCCTGGATGAGACCATGGCCTTTGGTTGTTTTTGTTTTCTTGGAATGTCCATCTTGCCAGGTGGTAAGGAAAGGGCCAAGATACAGAGAAGCCTTGTGGTGTTTCCTCCACAGGCTGGTGGGAAAGGCAGCCTGGTACCCCGTGAGCCAGGTCAGCAGCCTCAAGGACAGATACTGTTTCCTAGAGACCCTGGAGACAGAGAACCCTGTAAGTCCTTAACTATATCTGGAGCATACCAGTGACACAACAGCAATTGCTCAATACACCATAATAAACCTGAGTAGGCAGAATGACGGATGCCCCAAACTCGCCATGTCCTAATCCCCCCAAACCTGTGAGTACGTTACCTTATGTGGCAAAAGGGACTTTGCAAATTAGATTATGTTAAGGTCCTTGAGATAGGGACACTATTCTGGATTCCCCCCATGGGACCTATGTAACCACAAAGGTCCTTGAAGTTGGAAGAGCGAGGCAGAGAAGAGAGTCAGGGAAAGAAGATGTGACTTCAGAAGAAAGATCAGGGAGAGGTAGTGTGGGAAGGATCCAACCCACCACTGCTGGATTTGAATATGGAGGAAGAGTCTAAGAGCCAAGGAACGTGGGCTGCTTCTAGAACTTGGAAAAGGCAATGAAAGGGATTCTCTCCTAGAGTTTCCAGAAGGGAATACAGCCCTGTTGACACCTTGATTTTTGCCCAGTGAGACCCGGGTCAGACTTTGGCTTAGGGAACTATAAAATAATAAATTTGCTTTGTTTTAAGCCACTAAGTTTGAGGTAATTTGTATTGGCAGCAACAGGAAGCTCATAGATGACCTGACCTGTCGTTCCTCATAACTCAGTGACAACCACGATGCCAGTTTGGACGTATTATGTCCCCCAAATGTCATCTTCTTTAATGAAATCTTGTGGGGGCAGATATATTAGTGTTGATTAGATTGGAATCTTTGGATTAGGTTGTTTCCATGGAGATGTGACCCACCCAACTGTGGATAATACCTATGATTAGATTATTGCCATGGAGATGTGGCCCTGCCCATTCAGTGTGGGTCTTGATTAGTTTACCAGAGCCCTGCAAAAGCTCAGACAGAAGGAGCTCAGTGTTGCTACAGCTTAGAGACACTTTGAAAATGGCCGTTGAAAGCTGACACTGACATTTCGGACAACGCCGTTTTGAAATGCAGCCTGAGAGCAAACGGACACCAGCCATGTGCCTTCCCAGCTAACAGAGGTTTTCTGGATGCCAATGGCATTTATCCAGTGAAGATACCCTATTGTTGATGCCTTGCCTTGGACACTTTATGGATTTAAGACTGTAACTTTGTAACCAAATAAACCCCCTTTATAAAAGCCAATCGATTTCTGGTGTTTTGCAAAAGGGCAGCATTAGCAAACTGGAATAACCACTTATAACGTAGCCACAAACATCGGTGATAATCCTGTAACACATCTTTATATGCTGGTGTGTACCTGTCCACCCCCACGGTAATGAGCACCTGTAACACAATAAAGAGTACTGGAGACATCTGTAAGTCACTGTTTCAGTTTCCTTGGCTGCTCAAGAAAATACCAGATAAAATGATGGGAATTTATTCGCTCACGTTTTGAGGCTGAAAGAAAGTCCAGATCAAGGCGTCTTCCAGGTGGTGCCTTCTCCACAAAGACTGGCCCTCCAAGGCTGGCTGCAGCGATCCTTGCTCCTTGGCTTGTCCCACAGCAAGGCACATGGCCGTGTCTCTTGGCCTCTCCCTTCTCTTCTGAGTTCCGTTGATGTTCGGTTGCTGGCTGCTCCCTCTGTGGCTCTCCCTTTCCATCTGTCTGAATTTCACTCCACTTATAACGGACTCCAGTAGTGGGATTAAGACCCATCCTGACTGAGTTGGGCCACGCTGCCTAACTGAAGTAACTTCGGTAAAAGATGCTGCTTACAATGGGTTCACACCACAAGAATGAATTTGAATTTAAGACGTTGCTTTTCTGGGGGACACACGGCTACAAACAACCTCACCCTTCAACAGTAAGGTGCTCAGAGCAAGTGCTCTTATGACAGCAGCAACCACAGGAGCCAGGGCCAGAAGGGGCTTTCTCACTCCCAGAACTCCCAGCATCCCCACAGATGGACCCCTGGGCTCCCCTACGTTAGGACCTTCCTGGATCCTTGGGTCCCACAGGTAGTGTCTGTGGAAGTGCCGGTACCCTTGGCATAGGTATAAATTTAGACCTCACCCCTGTCCTACCCAGCCTCCCTTCCTTCCTTCTCATTGCCTGGGTCTCAATACCTGGTACCAGGGACCCAGGGACCCAAAATAGGACCAGGATCTTTCTGGACTGGGGAAGGGGGATGAGGGGGATTGGAAGCAATTTCAGCCTCCCTGGCCTGATAGCTGCTGCCACATACATACTTTAGGATAAGGGTCAGGCTTCACTTTGGAGCTTGGTCACCATCTTTTATAGGCCAGGGGCTGGGCTACCTCCTGAAAAGGACGTTCTGGAACCCAACCAGGATCTGGCCCCTACCCATTCCTAGGCAGCCCCCTTGGGCTTAGCCCCCTCCCAGGCAGTTCAGCTTCCTTCTCAACACCCCTGCAGCTGCCTGCCAGAGGCTGGGGCTGACCCTGGCCTTAAATCAGTCCCTCTTGCTTGACGTTTGTTGGGGTGGTGGCCATCCCCAAGACTTAAAAAACAAATGGCAAAATTAAGGGGAGAGAGGACTCAGGCATGTGTGTAGCTTCCCAAAGCCTTGATTTTCTCCTCCATGAAAATGGAGACAGTGACAGGCCTGCCCTCACAGGAATGCTGTAATAGTAAAATGAGGTTGTGCATGCCAAGCCCCTAGTACAATCTCAGCACATGACAAACGCCACAGAAACTGCCCCCACACCCCGTCCAGCCCAGAAGAGGCTCAGCCCTATGGTGGGTGATGGGTCACTGAGTTCCTAGTATCAGGAATTGAGAGGGAGATAAAGGGAAGGAAGGAAGGGAAGCTGGGTGGACTGGGTGGGGGAGGGGAGGCTTCATTTATATGCATGGTCTGCGTCAGGCTCCTGCACAGCCATGGAGGCCTCCGGGTACAGCAAGTGGAGCAATGGGCCTGACGAGGTCTCCAGAGGTATGAGAAACAGGGATGAAGCACTGGGCCCCATGGGCCCCCTCAATAGCCAGCTGGCCTGGGGCTTGTTGGGGGAGGGGGAGAAAGAGTATCTAGGTTATCTGGGTAGGGGGTTGCTGGAGAGAGACGACAAGCCCTAGATTCAGTTGGAGCTGGGTTCGAATTCCAACTCTGCCACTTTGGGGCTGTGTGACCCTAGGTAACTAGGTAAACAATGTAATCTCTCTGAACCTGTTTTCTGAGAAGGACCAAAGCATCCAGGGGTTTGGGGGGACGGGGAGGAGGGGACTGGGGTGTGGAGGGGGAACCAGGGATCCAGAGAGACCGTGGTGCAGGTAGCCTAGGGGTCCATCTGTTTTCTCCCAGGGCCCTGGGGACTCTGGGAGCGCTGGGGTTGGAGACCCCTCTTCGTAGTCCTAGCCCTGGTGTTGGCTGTTGTTCTGTGGGTCCTTGCTCTGAGCATCCTGTTCTCCAAGGGTGAGTGACAGGGTGCTGGGACCGGCTGCATCTGGCAGGGTGGACACGGGCCTTGGGGACACATGGCCCGCCAGCTGGGTCCAGGACACTTTCTTGGGTCTGTGCGTACGTGTGAGTAGAGTTTGTATCTTTGTGCTGTGTGCTTGTACGCGTGTGCACGCATGTGCCCAGGACAGTCTTTGTGGGTTTGTCTCCTCTCGGCCCGTGTGCACATCGTGTACACTGGAAGCCCGCCTGCTCCGTCTACGCATCCCCTGACCCGGACCCCGCACTCCCTGGGCGTGGAGAGGGTTCCCAGATCCCCGCGCCGCGCCTGAAGGAGCCTCTTTCTGCAGCCTCCACGGAGCGCGAGGCGCTGCTCGGCGGCCAAGACCTGCTGAGGACAAATGGTGCGTGTGGAACGGGGGCGCCTGGGGCCCCAGGGGTGTGCAGGGCGGGAGCGCCTGGGAATGCCGAGACCGAGAAGTGGGTGGGTCGGGAACCCCACGGTCTCGGGGGCTGGCCCCGGGGTGGGGAGGAGTGTCCCGTAAGTATCTGGGGGTGATCCCAGCGTGTGGGGTGTGTGGGTGTGGTGTCTTTGCAGCATCGGATCAGACTGCGATGCTGGGTGTCTTGAAGAAGGAGGTCGGAAGCTGCTGGAACTGCTGTGAGAGGGCGGAGTTGGGTCGAGGCTGCGCCTCAGAGCGGGGAGGGGCTTGTGGCGGGGATTGGAGGAGGAGAGGAGGGGCGGGGTTGAGAGCCGCTGGGGCAGGTCGCCGGTGGGGGTGGGGCTGGTCGCAGATGCTCCGCCCCCATCAATTCTCCCCGCCCCACCCCCACTCCCCGCCACCTTCCCAGGCTCGGAGACCCGCGCGCAGCTGCAAACCACGCGCGCGGAGCTTGGGGAGGCGCAGAGGAAGCTGTTGCAGCAGGAGAGCTCCCTGAATGAACTGCGCGAGCGAGGTGAGGGGCAGGTCGTGCCTCCGACCTCTGAGTCTGACAGCTGCCGAGACGTCCCGAACCCGGTGTGACTCCGACCCTATCCTGTGATCCTGACCTTTGACCCCGATCGTACCCTCCATCCTGACCGTGACCGCTGGACTCTGACCTTGACCACAGTTCCTAACGCCAATCACAACTGGACCCCATCTGGCTAGAACGGTCCTTAACCATGATGTCCTTCTTGACCGACCGTGACAGTGACCTCTGACATGGATCCTGACCGTTCCCCATTCGGGACTCTCCTTCTGCCCCTGATCCCCGCTATAATCTCGACCCTGACTCCATAGTGACCCGGGACTTGGCCAAAGCAGGCGAGGACCGCGAGAAAATCCGCAGTGAGCTGTTCCGGGCGCTGGAGGCCGCCAAGTTTGGAAACAGTGAGCAGAGCCGGGGATGGGGTTGAGGGTTGGGGGGATATTGAGGGGGCAGGGGGAGTTACAGTGGACCCTGTCGGAGGTTCTCCGGATCCCAGGTCAGCCCGGCCCCGCCCTTTGAACTCAGTCCTGTTACTATAGCTCCACCCCTGGGCACGGGTGCACTGGCCCACCCAGTCCTCTCTGACTGCTCGCAGCGGAGCAACCCTGCGGTCTTTGATAACCGGGCTCCTACAGGTTCCTGCGAGGCGTGTCCCACGTCGTGGCTGCCCTTCCAGGGTTCCTGCTACTTTTTTTCGGTTCTGCGGGCCAAGTGGGAGGAGGCGCAGCGGAACTGCGCGGGCGCCGGCGCGCACTTGGTGATCGTCGGGGGCCTGGAGGAGCAGGTGCGCAGCCCGGAGGGGTCCCAGAGGGAGGTGTTGTGGGCCTAGGAGGGCGTGGCCTGCGCGGTGGCGTCGGGCGGAGCTGATGGCCGGCTCAGCTCTCCCCTGGTTCCCAGGGCTTCCTGACTCGGAATACCCGTGGCCGCGGCTACTGGCTGGGCCTCAGGGCCGTGCGCCTGGTGCGTAAGATCCAGCGCTACGAGTGGGTGGATGGCGTCCAGCTCAGCTTCAGGTGAGGGGAGGAATGAGGACAGGTTACACCCTGAATAGGGGGACTCTATTCATGCCAGATCCTAGGGTTTCGCAGGCTAGACCCCAAGAAACCGCTGAGAGTTAAATTCCGGAGGTTAGAAAGTTATATCCCGGGTGCATGCTCAAGAAAACCTGCAAGAGTGCCTAGATTAGACTCAAGAAATAAACAAGAAATACCCTAGAAAGGAAGCCTGGCCCCCAGGCCCCTCCTCAGGGTAAACTCCCAACGACACTGCCCGCAATCCCTGCAGCCACTGGAACCAGGGGGAGCCCAATGACGCTCACGGACACGAAGAATGCGTCATGATGCTGCGTACAGGGCTGTGGAACGACGCACCGTGCGATAGCGAGAGGGACAGCTGGATCTGCGAGAAGCGGCGCAGCTGCTGAGCCCGCCCAGTGCCTGGGAGCCGCGCCTGCCGCCGGCGCCTAGTTTCGTGAGGAGAAGCCCACAGCCGGCTCCACGCACCGCACTCCCCTCCCCAGCACGGCTAAGCCCAGTGCGGCTCTTAATACCCTCGCCTGCGCTCCTCCCCGTTTCCAGAGCCTGATGTTCTGACTGCACCTCTTCCCTCCGTAGCCATGGGCTGGGGAATGTGGGGTAGAATAGTAGGTTTTAACTGCTGTTCTCCCCAGACTGGGAACCCTCTAGGACTGGGGGTTCGTGAGCTGTCTTGGCCGCCTGAGGGCGCATGAATAAACATCTGAGAAATGAATCTTGGCTCCTGGTCCAGGCCAGTTATTCTAAGCTTCATCCCTGGTATTATCTCTGTTCGTGACCCCCGACTACTTGACGTGACTTCATGGCCCTATGATGCCCCAATCTCAGTGAATATCCTGTACTGGGTCTGGGGGACTTGAAGGTGGGAGGGCTTTCCTCTCAGCTCTGTTACTTCCTCTACACCTGGCCCGCAGCTTGCAGTGCCAGGTGATGGGGACACAGGTGTGTCAGACACAGGTGTTACCCCTGGAATCTCCTCATCCTGGCCTAGCTGGGCAGAGACTCTGTGACCTGTGATTTAATAGAGGAATGCACGGTGGAGTGCATCTGGGGCCTTTGGAGGAGTATCCTTTATCCTGGGGAGGTTTATTGTGCACAAGTGTCCCCCCATCCTTCAGGAGATTGGAGCCCTATTGGGAAGGATACAGGCAGCCTGAGACCTGACCCTAAGGCAGGTTGGGGAGGGACTACCCCAGGAAAGTGGGATCTGTGAGCAGGTCCCCTCTGCCTCCGGCACCGAGGTCCTGGGACCACTGGGTGGGGCGATCAAGAAATGCATCCCAGAGAGGATGAGTATTTCCGTTTTACTGGATGCTAATGCAAATGTCAATGCAACGGGTTGGTTAAACAATGGGAGCTTATTGGCTTACAGTTCTGAGGCTAGGAGAAATCCAAATCAAGTCATTGTCAAGGTGATGCTTCCTGAAGTTGGCACTCTGGGGCTGACTGCTGGTGATTCTTGGTCCAGGCTCTTCTGTCCCATGGCAATGTGTGTGGCAGCCTCTCCTGGCCTCTCTATTCTCTTCCGGGTTTTGGTGTTCAGCTTCTGGCTGCTCCCATTGTGGTCTTCTCTCTCTTGTCTAATTCATTCTGCTTATAAAGGACTCCAGTAATAGTTGAAGACCCCTCCTGACTGAGTTGGGCCACACCTGAACTGAAGTAACCTCACCAAAAGACCTACTTACAATGGGTTCACACCCATAAGAATGAAGTTTAAGAACATGTTATTCCTGGGTACATAGCTCCAAACCACCACAGTGGACTTTAAGGAACAGTGGGATTTCTGCAGGTGGCTACGGGAAGGATGGTGCTTTCCAGGCAGACAACCCAGCAAAGAGCAAAGGCTGGGGGGTTGGAAGGTTTGGCAGATGGCCGAACTCATGGGAGGTAGGGGGTGGGATTTGTACAAAGCCTGTCTTTATCAATTTGGGGATTTTGATCTGAATCACCCTGCTCTCCCAAAATTTCCTGCTCCCATCCTGAGATCTCAGGGCTTCTCCAAGAATTCCAGTCAAGACAGGTTGCACTAAAGGCAGTGAGTCCAGAACTAAATGCTGCTAGAGCATCCACCGGGCAGGAAGAGGAGGGAACATCATCCAAATTCCCTGTCCAGAAGTCTTGCTGCGCTGTAGCTAGGCAGCCCCCCAATATTTCTGTGGATGCTGTGCAACTGAAGCCCTCAGCAAGACACCGAACAAGCCCAGGAGCCGTCTGACTTCTGGACAGATGCCCTGCATTCTCCTGCTGGCATTTCCAGATTGCCAGCTTAGGGGAGTGTATTAGTTTCCTATGGCTGTTATAACAAACTGCCACAAGTTGAAACAACACACATTTGTTCTCTTATAGTTCTGCAGGTCTGAAGTCCAAAATGTGTTTCACTGGCTTAAAAGCAAGGTCCTGGCAAGGCCATGATCCCTCCCTTTGGAGGTCCTAGGGCAGAATCCACTTTTATGCCTTTTCCAGCTTCTGGAGCTGCATGTCTTTAACTCCTTCACCTAGGGCCCCTTCCTCTTACTTCAAGTCAGCAGTACAGCATCTCGCTTCAGTGGTTTGATTGCCGTCATCTTTGATTTCAAATCTCTTGACCTTCCTCGTACAAGGATGGTTATGACTGTATTTGGAGTGCACCTGGATAATCCAAGACAATCTTCCCATCTCAGGTGCCTTAATTTGATCACAGCTGCAAAGTCTCTTTTGCTTGATAAGGTCACCTTCACAAGTGCGGGGGATTAGGGCTTGGTATCTCAGAGGGGTGGGGAGAGGAGGAACTATTCAGTTCACCCCAAGGAGGAACTGGCTGACAAACAGCCTCACAGGCAAAACAACACCCAGACTCTCCGCCTGGTGGCCTAAGTGCCTGACGACCTAGGGTAACCCAGATCTAGAGGACTTACAGACAGCCTCTGACCAGACATACTGACAAATCAGTTGGAGAGCCTGATCTTCTGACAGCCTGGCTGCCTGAAGAGCAACAAAAGACAGACAGATCAACTTTCTGCCTGACAGTTTTACAACAGACTTTGCACCTGGGTGAGCTCCGGGCAGGTTGTAGTGACATGCTGAAACACAGCACAGGTGGGCACAGGAAGCCCTGGCATCACTCCTCTGGATGGAGCAGAGTGAGCTTGGGGCTGGGACTAAGGCAGAATGAAGAGACCCCAGAGTTAAGGTGTAGCTGCTCTGGGAACTTCCAAAGACCTGACCCTGGCCTCAGCAAGCTTTCAGGGTTAGATGCTGGAGCTGTAGTGTGTGAGGGAGTCCCTGCACAGAAGTCCAGAGAGAGACCCCCAGGACAGGTGTCCAGCACCCTGTTCCCCTCCCACCCACCCACCCCACCCC
>PVKY010001466.1:0-31854 GCA_004027775.1 Bradypus variegatus | reverse complement strand
TGCTCCCCTGGACCCGAGACAATCTGCAGTGGGTATGGGAAGGGGTATCCTCCACGCCAGACACCGAGGTGTTAGTCTACACCACTCCCGTCTTATCTGCCACTGCTCCCGGGCTCCAAACTCCAAGCCCCTGTTTCCCTGCACCGCAGCGTGGCCGAGGGACTCAGCCGACTCACTCACTCGTTTCAGAATGCAGACTCCTGGTTTCACCAAATGCATGTTCCCTGTGGCTTTAGCAGTCCTTGTTCAGCTGGTGCTACTTTGGAGGTGACGTTCTGGGTCACTTTCTGGTTTTTATTCATTGTTTTTCACGGAGGTGTCTCCTTGCTCTGTCTCACCCAGCCGCCATCATAGGTTCTCCTACTGGAGTACTTCAAAAAGAGCCTCACACTCTCTCTCTCTAGCTAAGCCACCTCGGCAGGTGAACCCACTGCCCTCCCCACTACATGGGACCTGACTCCTAGGGGAGTAAATCTCCCTGGCAGTGCTGGATATGACTCCCAGGGGTGAATCTGGACCCAGCATCATGGGATTGAGAACATCTTCTTGACCAAAAGGGGGATGTGAAATGAAACGAAATACAGTTTCACTGGTTGAGTAGCCAAACAGCAGGTGAAATGACTTCCGCATTATAGAAGTATGGTAGAATTTAAAACATCACCCTCATCACAATTTTATCTATGGCTGCTAACTAACATCACGAAACAATTTAGAAACTCCTGATGGAATTACACAACACCATCTGTGAAATAGTCTTGCAAAAAAACCTTGAAGCTGAATGTGATCAAACTTCTAGAGTGATCTAACTACCCATTTACAGGAGTCTCAGAATTTAGAGGGATATGATAAAGGACCCGAGAGAGATGCAGTCAGCAGTTGTGGGAAACTTTATAGGGAAAAGACCTTATTCCTTTTTAATGACATGCAAAGATAGAGATACAGGTGGGACCAATGGAAAGAAAATAAAACCAGCAAAAAATAAAATAAGATAAAATAAAATAAAAATGTAAGCCTGGGAGCGCTCTACTATTTTTGCAACTTCTAAATGAGCCTAATGTTATTTGAAAATAAAAAGGTTTTTTTGAAGAGAAAAACATATAAGCCAATTGCAATATAGACTAACAAATCATATTGGACCTTATTTAGAACCTGAGTTAAACAAACTGTAATATATATATTATATATGTATAATATATAATATATATTATATATGTATAATATATATAATATATATTATATACATTATATATATTATATATATAATATGTATATTATATATAATATATATACACGAGACGATTGGGGAAATTTGAACCCTTACTGAATATTTGATGAAACTAAGCAATTGTAATTCACTTTTTCAAGCATAATAATGGTGTTACGGTTATGTTTTTAAAACACTAAAAAAACATCTGCAAATGACAGATTAAAATTATTTTATTCATGCTGAAAATTGAAGGGGGATATTTTCTGAGAGGCACTGACATGGTGGGTTAATCTGGAAGCTAGGAATCTGAAGTGTTTGTAAAAAGCTGTATAAACCAAAAACTATAAATAATGTTTTTAATGGGGAAAATAATAATAAAAAAATTCTGGTGGGGTTACTGATATCTGGAATAGCCTTGACTATTTGATCACTGTGAGCTCCAGTGGTGAGGAGGATAATCTACCACTTGGTTTTGAGGAAAGAAAAAGGGTCTAATGGGATTCCTGAGAGCTGTTGATGATTCACAGAGATGAATACAATTTGCTTTTCTTATCTTCCACTGAATTCTTCATGTTTTATTCTTGTCTCTCATTTCTGGTGCTCCTGGAAAGAGCATGCACTGATTTTATAGCATGTTTACAATTAACAAAGAAGATTTCACCATTTCCATTATAGCCCTGCAATGGAATAAAAAATTTTATTAGCTGAAATAAATTTCTTACAGAAACAATACCCTTTGCTTTGTAAAACGAGAGGGACCAAATTATCACTATACTCCTCAAATTGTCTATATTGAGTGGAGGCAAACGTCAAATAGTCCCCGTGTAAAGTTCCCCCTCGTGCTTCGGCTTTCGGTCCACGCGGTCCCCGCCCCTGCGCAGTCGCGCCTGCGCACAGCCCGCCAGGTCCCGGCCGCCGAGCGGCACTGGCAGACCGTGCAGCGCCTACGTGACGCCCCTGGGGGCGTCCATGGCGGCGGGCCGCGCAAGAACCCCGCCCCTTCTCCTCCTCGTCAGGTCGGGGCCTTCTAAAGCGCGGCGACGAGTCGCAGCTGGACGGGGCCTAGGGGCCGCTGGTCTCGGGGCCCGCCGCAGCCAAGCCTCCCGGGAACACCCCGCCCGGCTCCTCTTCGTGCCCGCGCGGCCGCCCGACCCGCCCTCCTCTCGTGCACGCGACCTTGGCCGCCGGCGACGCGGAACCCGTGCGTGCACCTGCGCCCCGGGCCTCCGCGGCGCCCGCCCCCGCGCGCTCCGATTGGCTCTGCTGGCTGCCCCGCCCCCGCCCCTCACGTTCATTGGTCCTGACCGCCGGGTGGGCGGGGCCGCGCCGGGGACTACCCCAACAAAGGGTTGTGGGCGATGGGCTGTGGGCGGCGGGGACCCGCGTCTGCCCGGCCTTCACCGGCCTCGCGACCGCCCCGCGCCGCGCGCCCCGGGCCCGCCCGCCGCGCTCCAGATGAGGTGCGAGCAGTGCACGCGGAAGGTGAGGCCCACACCCCGGGGGTCCGTCCGGGTTTGAGGGGTCAGCTGGGGGCGGGCGATCGGGGCTGCCGCTGCCGGCCCGGGGAGGAAGGGGAGCGTTGGCGCCCTGGGGTCGCCCCGCCGGGTTCCCGCGCGGAGGCCGCCTGAGCCACGCCGGGTCGGTGCCTCGGGATCGCCAGCCAGGCCCAGCGCCCCGCGACAACGGCCGGGCTTTCCCCGACGCGACAGGCGGGAAGTTTGTGGCTGACACTCGGTTCCGAGGGGAGCCGTGTCGGCCTTTCGTTTGCGCCCGAGATACTTGAGTTACCGCCCAAACACAGCAGACACCGTTCCTGATCTTTACTTTTGCCACAAAGATGGAAACCGTGTTGGACGGGCTTTTATGCTTTTGAAAACTTGACTGCTCGCCGAGGTGCGGGAGGGGAGCACAGGGCGGCTCCCCCGGCTCCGCCTCGGAAACCATGGTAACTGATGCAGGGTTGACGTTGGCCACGCTGGTTTCTCAGCGGCCACAGCATCGGTAACCGTGTGCGCAGACGGATGTTGTTTGTTTTTACAGAAAATTGGATCATAGCATGCTGTATGTTGTTCCTTTTTTCACTCAGCACTATATGGGAGACATCTTTTTGGAGCATTACAAGTAGATCTAGTTCCTTCTTTGTACTAGGTGTGTCCAAGTATTCAGGCGCCAATTCCCCTATTGATGGAAGGCCACGTCACTTCTAGATTTTAGCTGCTGCAAACATTGCCAATGTATAAATATATGTCTGTGTCATTAAGTAAGGTTTGTTTATTTTTGTAAAAGATTTCTAAATATGAGCTTCATTGGTCAAAGGGTATCTATATGGTTTTAATGGATATAGTGAGATGAAAAACTGTCCTTTAATGTTTACCCTGCTTTTTTAAGGAATGTAGCAAAAAAACAAAAACCGATGATGAAGAAAACACGTCAGTGGATGCCCCAAGCTCAGCCGGTGAGAATGGAGAGGCAAGTATATTTTACGGTTTTATACCAGCCTGGAGTAAACTGCTCCGAAGGCAGCTCGTGCCGTCTCACATGTCCTTGCTCCTAGAAAGATGGAAGTGAAAACTGCAGAGGCTGAAGAAGTAGCTTTGCCTAGGCAAGGCTTGTGCAGTACATCAGTCAGCGAAGCAGTACCCTCAGGATGAGGCTGTTAGGGAAAGTGTCTCCCCAAAACACTACAAGCCAAAAGAAACTGTATAGGGAAGAAAGAATCACGTCATCCATAGTAATTTATTAGAAGTAGTGATATAATATTTAAACCTCGAATTTACTTATTTTTTAATGGGAAATACCATCTTGTAAAATGGGGGGTTGGAAGGGTAATTTGTAGAATAATTCAGATTTCACGGTCCTCTAAATAAGTTTATTTTCCTAATGGTTTCTTCTCTTATTCGGTTGGTAGTGAGCTGGTAGTGATGCTTTGTGTTTACTGGGTAAGTACTCTTCTGGGCACCAAAGTACCTCTCACACATGGTCTCATTTCTTGCTCAGCATGAGCAGTTCATGTGGGGAAAGATGTCATGGGGAGAGGTGGAGTTCATGTCTTCCCTTAGATAATTGGCAACAGGAGAGAAGCAAGTAACAGATCTGATAAGGCCAAGCTGTCCCCATATGAAGTTTACTCTGCGGCCTGTGAACACCAGTACTGCACCCCACTGTGGGAACCTGGGGCTTAGAGAGCAGGGGGGATGTGACCACCTCTAGCAAGGAAGAAGAGAGGGGGAGCACCTGGCCCCCCTAGCTGTGTCATCCAGATGGATACCTGAGCTGGAGGCCTGGCTTCCTTATCGGCTGCTTGGGGAGTTGGGTTACTCCCCCCCAGGGCTGTGGTGGGGTTGAGATAACATCAGCCGGCACCTTGTCAGCTCAGCAAGTGGGGACACTGTTAGGGCAAGAGCAGCCAAGGAGTGGGCCTTGCCAGGATAGGGTGTGGGGGGCGTGGCACACAAGGCACGAGGCCAGGGTGACTGAGTGGCCTGGGGGAGGGGCATCTGACCCCGTTGGCCAGGTTGATGGCAGAGAGGTGTTCCAGGGCTGGCTGGGGAGGCAGCAGCTCTGAGAGCCCGGGCAGAGGGCAGCGAGTCCGGGTGGACTGGCGGGTCCATGGACAGTGCACCCCCTGCAGGAAGGTGGCGTGGACCTGGGGACAGGGGCACCAAGGAGATGGAGATGGGGGGCAGGTGCCTGCCCTGGGGTGGTGAGGTTGGCAGGCCCAGTCTGAGGGGAGAGGGCTATGTGTCTGCAGGGTGCACATACTTAGGATACAGGACGAGAAAGAGGATGGAACGTAGGGGCTGGGAAGGGAACCAGACCCCATCCACGGACACTTCCAGAAGGAAGGCTGGGTATGCACAGTGAGCTGGCAGCGGGGTCAAGAGGGGGTTGCTGCTGGCTTGGTGAGGGTGGTCTAGGCTCAGGCCCTCTGTGGGTGGTCCTGGCCCTGGGGGAAGATAGCAAACATTTATTAAGCACCATCTGTGTGCCATGCCACATGCTCCAGACTCTTGCACCAGCAGTGTTGGCAGGAAGCTTGTTGGAAGTGCACGTTCTTGGGCCCCATGTGTACCTGCAGCACACCCATAGCCCACAGTGGCCGGGCTGGGAGCTGTGTAGGGAGGAGCAGGGCGGCGGGTAGGACAGGGTGCTCTGGAAGGACAGGCCTGCCCCAAGGCCACACAGAGGGACTCTGAGAAAATTGTGCTTGTGAGAGTTGTGCACAGACTGCCACTGGGGCTGCCTTCACTTGTGGGTATGACCGCTGTGGGCCTCAGGACAGCCACATGTCCACCTGCAGCCGTTTGCATGGTGCCTTCTGGATGCAGGGCTGTCGGAGGTGCTGGGGAAGAGGGAAGGAGACAAAGTCCTGCCCTCGTGGCACCTGTGCCCCACCAAGGAGAGCCAGACAGTGGATAAACACCAGTGTGGTCGCTGTGTGACAACACCGTGGGGGGCGGGGGTGAGTGAGGGGGCCATGTGATGGGAAATCACCAGCAAGCGAGGCTGAGCCTGGGGCGCTTCCCGCAGGGGCCACAGTGGCTGGAGGTGAGGCCCACAGGGGAAATGATGGGGTGAGGGCCTCCGTGAGACAGGGTGCTGCCGGTGGCTCCAGGCTGGGTAGAGGCTTGGTTTGCATCCCAGGAGACAGCTGCACTGGCTGCTGGATGGAGAGAGGCTGCAGGCGCAGGAGCGGGAGTGGGTGCCAGTCAGGAGTGCTGCCTGTGGGGTGTGAGGGAACCAGGGCGTCTCAGCCTCCATCTGAATGGAGTCGCTCTTTATCGAGATGGGGGGCAGGGGCACAGGGAAGGGCACAGTTCACTCTCGGAGAGTTTGAGGATTTATTGCATGTCCGGGGGAGAGTCCAGGGCTGCGGGCATCCTTGGTCAGGTGGTGGGGGCTAGATAAGCTTACCCAGGGTGTGCAGGGACAGAGGAGGGACCAGAGATCAGGCCACGCCATCCAGGGCTACTGGGAGTGGCCGCAAGGGAACTGAGTCACAGGCACAGAGAGGAAGGAACCCAGGGAGGAGGGAGAGGACTGGTTGGGTCAGTCGACTCTTGACTGACCGGTACTTACTGCCCCCAGCATCAGGACTGGCCCCGTGTCCTGTGCCCTCAGCTCGACCATGAGCTCCTGGAGGCAGAGGCTGTCCCCAAAGCATGGGCACCAGACCCAGCCTCTGGTAGTCTCAGGGGCTGCCTGTTTTGTACATTGTGCTTATACTGGTGATCTTGCTAAGGAAGCAAGTTGTAAAAACCTTTGGTTGAAGAATTGGGCCAAAACAATTGTCCTTGTTTTGTAGAAAGGAGAATTCCATAAGTTGGCTGATGCCAGAATCTTCCTGAGTGACTGCCTGGCCCGTGGGAGCTGCCTGACCCCAGAGGAGGGCGTCCGGGTGGCCCAGCAGAGCGCAAAGGACTTCTTCCGTGTTCTGAACCTTAACAAGGTAGGCACCAGGGCACTGCTGCCCATAGCCAGGCCCCTGCTGGGCCCGGGGCATCCCACCCCTGGCATGTGTGGGACGTCACCTCCCCAAGCCCTTCCTTCCAATGAGGAGCAGGATCCCTGGTGCAGATTCACACTACTTGCCAGTGGCGAGAGTGACTCTGTGAGGCCCAGCTGGCGCCAGCTTGGCCCTCTGGCTTTCAGGGAGCCCCTCTGTCAGGGCTGCTTCAAGTCCTGGCTTTCCTGCACCTCCAGTGACTTTACCCTGCGGTCTTCTGAATCAGAGTCGATCCTTCGTTTTTAAAAAACAAACAAAAGGCTCATAAGAGCGTCCTGAGTATCTTTTGGGTGCTTTATACTTTTATTAAATTATTATTTTTCCAAAGTGTTACATGCACACAGTGCAAAAAGGCAAATAGTTCTGTAGACAGAGAATTTAATCCCATTTCACCCATTTGATTTTTCTCGTTTACTCCTTTTCATTTCACTTCTTGGAGACAGCCCCCCTGGGGTTCCTGGGGTTCCTTGCCTGACTAGAAGGGTTGCTGCCAGAGGCTGTTTTCCCTTGCTCAAATCCCAGAAATTCTTTTGGTATCTCCTACACTGATCCCTCAGTTTCCTAGGTCCTCTGCCTTTCTTTTTCTTGTCTGATACCTTTGTTTTGGAAGCACATCCTCCATGTCTTCCTGAGAAAGAGGGAGTATAGGAGATAAATTTTTTAAGGCCTTGTCTCTCTGGTAATGTCTTTAATTTGATGGTTGTCCGTCATTTTCCTTCAGGAAAGACAGTGTCTTCTGGTCTTACATAATCCTGTTTCCTGTTTTTATATGTGGTCTGTTCTTTTTGGTCCAAAAGGTCCTGGGATCACCTCTTGGTCTGTGGTGATTTGAAATGTCATAATGGCGCCTCTGCGTCTTTTTACTCACTAGGTCCCTTCGGGGTGGAAACTCATGTCCTTTCCTCTGTGAAATTTTCATATATTTCTTTGATGGTTTCTTCCTCATTGTTCTATTTTCCTTTTCTAGAACTCCTTTTAAAGGGTATTATACCTTCCAGACTAGTTCTTTTGCTGATTTTACTTTTATTTTGTCAAAGTTGTACATGCACATGGTAAACAGTGCAGAATGCGTATGGGAAGGCAGCTCCTCCCCCAGCAGCCTGTTCCCGCTCCCCTCAGGCTACTTGGAACCCTGCTGGTACACCCGTGGGTGACCGCCTTCACCCAAACCTGGGCGTTCTCTTTCCTCTGTTCTTTCTTTTCTTCTTCTATTGAGATTTTATTTCTGCTCGAATGTTTCAAGAGTTTCTCCTTCTCCTCTAAATGTTCCTTTTTTTATAGCATCCTATTCTTGTTTAACAGATGCAGTGTATCTTTCTGAGGTTAGTGAATGTAGTGTCTTTGAAGTTTTCTTCTGTTCCCTGTACTGTTTCCAAGTTCCATTTTTCTGTCTGCTTGTTTTGCTTACATGTTAGAGGATCTCCTGATAGCTTGTGATTCTTAGCTGTCCATGATTGCGAGGGAGGCATCAAAAAGTACTTGGAAACTGTGTGCGTGTGCAGTGGTCCCCCTACTTGAGCATCTCTGCTGGAGCCCCTGGAGGACCCTCCTTGTGGGTGACCTTCTAGCTGTCCCCTGGAGCTGGGCCTTGGCTCCACTGTCTTGGGCTGGGAGGATGTCGGGGTGGAGGTCGTGAGCAGTCTCCGCTTGCAGCCCTGCACGCTTGCTTTCCTGGAGTTCTGGGCAGGTGGTAAGCGTCCCGGATGTCCACTGCCTCCTTTCCACTTAATGTTCTACCCCCAGCCCCCCACGCTGCTGACCGCCCTTCTGCTCCTCGATTCTGTCCTTACACTGTGGACCTGTCTCTCACTTCATTTACTTCATGTCAGCCTGCTCCTGCTGTGGCCATTGAGTCCCTGGAGGGCAGGAGCTCACCTGAGTGGCCCCATGCCAGGTGGTTGGGAGCCCGTCTGTCCTCAGCGGCCATGCAGCTGCGAGGATGACACACTAAGCCATGCTGTCGCGTCACATTGTGTGTACTAAAGCGAAGCAGGGCCCTTGGGAAATAACGGCCTTGATGGGAGTGTCCAGCATAGTGGGTGGCCCCGCGGCCTTCCCAGTGTGCACCCTCCCACTGAGACACACGTCTGGGCCTTTCGGGGGGCCATGCGCCTCCTCCTCTCAGCGTGTGCCGTGGTGTCCCAGGTCTGCAGGTTCCTGCCCATGCTGGTCAGGGTGGGCTGGCCTGGAGGCGCCCTCCCAGCCCTGGGCGGTGTGCCTGGATGCTGTTGGCCTTGCTCACTGTGCAGTGTCCCACTGGTCACCCTGTCCCTCCCATGACATCGCGCGGCCTTAGACGTTTTATCGCATTGAGTAAATGGGGCTCGATTATGACACAGCTTGGTCTCCCTTAGTTCTTGCAACAGGACTGGGAGAGACCATTAATTTTAAGTCTCAGCAGTTTTTGCCAAAATGCCTTTAAAAGCAGCTGGTCTCTCTATAATCCCGCAAGCCATATTCGAGAAGGCCCGTTTCCAGCAGCCTGGCCTCTGGGTACTGCCAAGTTCACCATTTTTTTCCAGTCTGATTTGTAGAAAATTATCTCTCATATTTGATATATTTGCCTTTTCCTGATTATTGGCAAGTGATTGGATTAGTGCTCTTCTGTGTTTGTTGGCTGTTTGCATTTTATCTTTTGCTGCCTGTTGATATTCTATATTAGCGAGAAATTGCATTCATCAGCCAGTAACAATACGCTCACTCCAGGTGTCTGGCATATTAGAGGGCTTTTCTCCCGTGTAAAGAAGTCCGAAGGTGAGCTCTCCCGGGGGGTGATGTGGTGGCTTTGTGACGCCTTCAAGTGCCGGGGCACTGGCTGTCCTCTGCTTGGCCATCCTGGGCATGAGGCTTCCCCTGCCAGCCGCTCTCACTGTATAGGCACCCAAGAGTCTCTCCCAGCTGCTGCTTGTCTCCTCATGTAGAGATCTCCGTCTTTGTGAGTTCAATCTTTTCCTTCCTGGCTTTTACTTTGCATTTTGTTCAAGAAAGCCTTACTTACTCTAAGATATAAATATGTTATATCTCAATAATTTTGAAGTTTTTTTCTTGAACAATCTACAATTTATATTTTAGTGTGATGCAAGGTTAGAATCTAATTTTTTCCATGTGGAAAAAGCCAACTGTCCCAACATCTTCTGTTCTTTCTCCATTAGTCTAAAATGCCACCTCTGTTTTATAGCAAATTCCCAAAAATGTGAGTTTATTTCTCAACTGTCTTTTCTTCTCTTAATCAGTTTTTCTCTTCCTATGCCAGTGCTGCCTGTTGATATTTTATATTAGTTTTATAATATGCCCTAATATCTGGTAGGGCCCATTCATCTCGTTGGTATTTTTCAAAATTTTCTTGGCTCTTAATACTAGTCTATGTGAATTATGGAATTTGACTGGGTCTGCATCGACTTATAGAGCATTTGGGGAGAATTTATATTTTACCCTATTGAGTCTTCCTATCATGAACATGGTATGTCTTTCCAGTTATACAGGCCTTCTGCCATGACCTTCAGCAACATTTTATAATTTTCCCTAGAAATATGTCTGCTGGGTTATCCCTCAGTACTTCATGTGATTGGGGTTTGTTGTTATTAGACTTTATTCTGTATCTATTTTGTAAACTTTCTTAGTATTTAAATAGTTTATCAGATTATCTTAGGTTTTCCAGGTTTGTTCAGTGCAAATAGTAATTTTTTTCTCTTCTAGACTTTATACCTCTTATTTCTTGTTATATTGGTTAGAACCTCTTAAGTCAATCTTGAATCACATCAGTGCTAAGAGGTACTAACGTCTTGTTTCTGACTTTAGTGGAAATGCTTTTAAAGTTTTCATGTTAATTAGGATGTTTGCTAGAAATGCAGTCAGAATGTCGGCTCCAGAAATGGGCCTGAGCGAGAGGAAAGGGTCGTTTCCCAGAGTGGAAGCCTGGCGGTGCAGTGGGCTCCCGACTGGTGGTTCGGCAGTGGTGTCCGTCGCTCTGCTTGCTGCCCTCAGCTTCGTTCTCACAGTCACAGTGGCTGCCTCGGCATCCGTGGTTGTCAGCTGTGTGGGAGAAATACTTGCTTTTCTTTCCAGAAGCCCCAAAGAAGCGTCTCCCCACTTCCTGCAGGCCCAAATCAGTTTAGTCTTGTGTCTTCTCAATCTTTTATTGGTGAGGGAGTGAGACCACCGTGGCTGTTTGTGGAATCCTCCCCAGTGGGATGAAGGTGACCAGCCTCTGCAGTGGCCTTCAGATGCCCCCTCCAGCACCGGGCCCCTCTCTTGCCCCCAGAACAGAGACCTGCAGGGCCTCATCCAGGCATCCCATAGCCCCAGTCCCCAGAGAGAGAGGCCTGCCACCCTCCCTCAGGCCACACATGGCTGTTGTGGCTCAGCAGCGTCCATGGGCGACCTGTTCCTCTGGTGGAGGGCGGGCAGGACAGCATCCATCAGAGCCTCTCGGTGGAAGTGGTGAGCCCGGACATGGAATGTGATTGAAAGTACTTGAGGACAGGGCACAGCAGGAGGGCCTTGGCAGCAATATCTGAGTGAGATGTGAAGGAAGAGGAAGTGAGCCCCAAAACCCCCAGGTGGGGTGACTTTGGGCAGAGCCCGCTATCTGGTTCCTAGGCATGAAGGTGGCAAGTCAGCTGACTCGACTCATGCCAGGGACGGTGGGCCATCACCTCTGCGCTCCCACCCCATTAGCATTTGCTGCTTTTCCCCTCGTGCCTGGCTCCAGCTTACATTGGGGTACCGTCAGCCTCTGGGTTGGCTCCCCAGGCCTTGCCCTGCCAGCTGGGATATGGATTTTCACTGCAGGTGTCGTGTGGTGTTGCTTCCTTCCCAGAAGCCTGGGAAGCCTTGGCTGCATCGCATTGTCCCGCGTGAGCTCAGGATTGTGCATCCCTGGCTGCAGGGTGGGCTCCCACAAGCCAGCCATGCCTGTCACTGGGTGGCCTGGGACAGGGCATTCACTGCAGAAGGGCTCCTCCTCTCGAGGTCTGCTGAGGGCTCTGGACCTGCTGGCCTGTGCTGAGGGAACCCTCCACCTCCGGTGTCGTGGGTCTCACCCATGCTTACCTCACTGCAGAGCTGTCATAGCTCTGCACGGGACTGGCCATTAGCTGTCCTGGGGTGGGCTTGTCCAGTGCTGGTCTCGGTGTGGCTGGCCTTGAACCTTGCACCTTGTGCTTTGTTTGGTTACACGAGTTGACTTAGAACTGTCTGCCTGGGTGGCGATCTCCCACTCCTTCCAGGCCCTGTTCCAATGATACTATACACAGATATTGCTAAATAGCTATTGAGTCGGTTCAATGTTGGTAATTTATATTTTTCCTTTAAAAGTATCCATTTCCTCCTGATATTCATATTTATTGATACCATATTGTTTTCAAAGCCTAAAAATTTCTTGGATCTGTAGTTATGTCTCATTTTTCACTTTGCTATTTCATTTCTCCATTTTTCTCACTTAGGCCTGCCAGTGTTTGCTTCATTAGTCTCTTCCCAGAGCATTACATTTCTCCCGTGCCACTGCCATGTGTGACTTTGCGACCTCTCTCTCCTCTAGAAATGTGACACCTCTAAGCACAGAGTGCTGGCAGTGTCTGTGTGCCCTCAGTCGCTGCCATACTTTGCTGCTAAATTCAGTCTTGGCGTGACTGATGCATCCAGAAGACTCTGTGGCTTCCTCAAAAGTCTTGGTGAGTTGACTTTCATTGTCTCATGAATTTATAGCTTCAGTTTATAATTGCCTCTTTTTTCTCCAAAGATCTCTGTCCAAGAGAAAGGGGAGATAAGAGAGCCTCATGGATGGTGAAAGGGCCTTGGCTCAGGGCCACGAAGCTGGGATTCTGTTAACCCTCACCAGGCACAGACATATTTCATTTCACTGGGGGCCTGGGGACAGCATGAGGGCAGCAGGGCGGCCCTTCCTTGCTGGTAGCCTGTGCGCCTCCTCCACCTCCCCCAGCACCTGTTTGATGGAGAAGCACATGGGGTGATGGCACCCACCTCCAGGATGCTCTGGGAAGCGGAGCCACGAGGGAGGGGCCATGTCCCTTCTTGTGAAGAAGAGGCCGGAGCGCAAATGTGAGCGCTGGGAGAGATGCCTCTGGCAGCAGTAAACACATGTCTGCAGTTTCTGCTTCTGGGAACCCCCCTCTGCTGTTTGCTCATCTGCTGTGTGGCCTCCGAGCATCCCCGTGGCCTGGCTGGTCAGTGCACTGGGTCAGAAACAGGGAACTTATGCTCTTGGTGAAATAAGAGTTTATGTTTCACAGTGACCTTTTTTAACACTTAAATATACTGGAGATAAGTAAAAACAATAAAACGATACTTAATAAATGTCTTGGGGGCAGACTTTGAGTCTGCAGAACCAGCTCCAAGCCCCTTTCCCCATCATCCAGTCTGGGCAATTATCGAGGACCAGGAAACTGCTTCGAGTCATGTGCAGCTTGTGGAAAGCAAATGTGAGGCACATAGTCCATGGCTGAGTAATTACCAATAGAAAAGGGAGCCAAGAGAGAGTTAAATGGCTCAGCAGAGAGGCCCACAGCATCTGTCTCTTAAATGCCTAAGAATAGTGCTTGGGAGTATTCCCCTTTCGTGGGACGTGACGCTGTCCATTGCTCTTTGCTGCAGGGGTGCACTACGTGTTCGACATGACCATTGCTGCGGACTTCAGCATTCTGGAGAGCCAGAGGGAGTTTGTGCGTCGGTACCACCAGCACCATGAGGAGGGGCGGGCCTTGCCCATGCTGACCTCTGCCTGTCCTGGTGAGCTGGGGGCCGGGGGAACCTCAGCGGGGCTCCATGCACATTTTCATGTCAACCAACCTTTTAACTGTGGGGATTGTGTGGTGAGGCAGTGGCTGCATTTAGTCTCTTATTTTCGTTACCTGTGTTTCTGAGCTTTCTAAGACATATTATTTATATATTATTTTCTTTTGAAAGTTATGCCATATCTCAGGCATCCAGATAATTACAGATGACGATGTGAAAAACTCATGGATCCTTTGCCCAACTGAGTTACAGTTACAGACCACAGAATCTTGACATTCATATTTATATCCTTCAGGCAACACTTATTAAACCAAAGTTTTTAATTAGTTTTAGTATAAAGAGTTTGGTGAATATAGAAAAGATTTACCAGAGATTTTTTACCCTGGAACAATGGGAAATTTGGTTTGTGAAAACCTGTAAAGGTGTTGTGTGAAGGAAGCGGAGGGAGCTGCTGTGTGGTAAATGGCACCCACTTGGAAAGGCTTCTGAAGGCGTCAGGCCTCAGGGAGCAGAAGTCATCACTGGCTATGTGATTCTTGGTTTGTTCACATTTCTGTTCTGAGTTCATCCCTCCACTACCATAGTTTCAACTTTTTCTGTATCTTTTATGTCGACCTCCAATCATAAGGCTTATAACTGAAAAGTAGACTGTCGACATCTTGGTTCATAGAACTCGGAAGTCCCTTCTGCCTGCTTATGAAACTGTGGTGCGAGTCAGCCGTCTGTCCTGGGGGCTCTCGGTGCCCCGCTGTGGAGCCATGCTGCCACAACCCCGTGGCAGCAGAGGTCCAGGTGGGAGCCACTCGACTCAGTGTCCAGTTTGAGCCCCTGCCTCCTTCCAAGTGTTCTGTAGGTGCTATAGCATCAGTACCCGCAAGGGCTGGGCCACCCGGGCTCTCCAGGTGTCATGCAGAAATGTTGCTGGCGAGGTAATGCCCACCCATGGGATCTGGCGCCGGAAACTGCCCTCTTCTCCTGTTCAGGGCCTCAGTTTACCCTCTAGCCCAAGAAGCGAGCAGTATGAGAGGACCTCGAACTACACCTATGTCCCAGAGTAGGAGGAAGCAGGACCCCAGGCCAGCAGGGTCTTTGGCCCTGCTAGGGGCAGTCTAGAGCAAGATCCCCAAACCTGTGGCAGAACCACAGAGCCGAGGCAGAGAGCCCTCTCCCCTGGCAGCATACGTGCTGGCCTGCAGACCCCCAACCCTCCTTGGCGCCAGCAGGACCCGTTTCCACCCATCTTAGCTTGATACTTGCTGCATTTCATGTCTCATTTAGTTGCTCAGGGCTGTTTCCCTGTGGGTTTGGAGCTTCTAGAAAGTTCTTCCCAGATGATGCATTTTCCTCCTGGAACTCTTTTTACACAAGCATGTCAAAGCTGTAACTGTTGATTCAGGTTTGCGCCACCTACAAGGAGATGGATAAGACCTGGTTCAAAAGTAACCCTTTCCTATACAGCAGCATTTCCTGGGACGGTTTAATCAGCACAAAACCCTGATTGGATGACTTCACGTCCCCCTGGCACCAGGGGCCTTGGGTACCATGTGTGGGCTCCCTGAGATGGGCTTCCTGACCCGGGGCCCCCACAGCCGCTGCAGACAAGAGCCTCCATGCCCAGGGCTGCAGGGCGAGGCTGGGAAGAGGCAGGCGGGACCCCAGCACTGCGAGCTGCTTCCTCAGGACAAAGGGTACCTCGTTCCCCAGTCACTCCCTGGCATGCTGCTCAGCTTCCTTGAGGATCCGGCCAGGAGAGTGGATTTCATCACTCCGGGAGGCCAAGAATTACAGGAAGCTGTCTGTTCAGCCAAGCACTTCCAGCCAACTGTCCACCTGTGCAGTCAGGCTAGCGAGACGCAGCCGCCTGCCCACCACTCGATGTCCCTCTTGTGCCCTCTAGGAGGCGTCGCTCTGAGAAGGGGGCACAGGGACACCTCCACGGTCAGAGGCAGGATAGCCTGGGCCTCCTGGCCCCTCACCCCTGGGCCTGCCCGGCCCCTGCATGCAGCTGACTGGGCCACAGCCCCTCCCCCAGCAGGGCTCCGCAGTAACTCCTATCGAGGTGGCCCCCACGGCAAGGCCCGTCCGTCTGTCCTGGTGTGCTTGGGGAACAAGGGTGCCCCGAGCCCGGGGGAGCCGCTCCCCTCACTCCCACGGCCTGGGTGTGGACACTGGTGGTACCAGGAGGCAGCCCTGGGTCTATCAGATGCTCTTATTGTTTTCTTAAGTTTTTAGGTCGCTTTTTCTTCTATTTCTTTCTCTCTTTTTTTTTTTGAGCCTTCTTGATGTCTTAGAAATTCCCCAGTGGGGGCTGAACCATCCAGACCTCAGGAATTGCAGTGCCTTCTGGGCTCCCCTCCGCCCTCTGTGCGCAGGTTTCCCGAGGCCACCGCTGTGTGTGGGCAGCTCCCATGGCAGGGAAAGGGCCTGCCTATGGGACCTAGGTTGGCCTGGCTCTTCTCTTCTGTTTTATTTTTTAAAACGTTTTACAACAAACACCTCCCCTTTTCACCTCCCTCCATCCCTCCAGTTACCTCTAAGTGGTGAATTTGCTGTTTATTGTCATCTCTCTTAAGGGACATTGTACACTCTTGTCCCTGTGTGCCTTGCGTATTTCACTCTACACAGTTTCCGCGGCTCTCCCATGCCACAGCCTGTCTCACCCTTCATTCTTTCTCTGGCTGAGTGGCAGTCCTCTGGGTGGGCACTGGGTAGCCTGCACTTGCGGGCCCTCGTGGGTAATGCTGCCGTGAACGCTGGTGTCCATATGTCTGTACCCAGGACTGGGATTGCCGGTTTGGAGGGTAATTGTGTTTAACATCCGGCGGCCGCGCCACGTTCCGTTCCACCAACAGTGCGCTGAGTTCCACTTGCTTTCCATCCTCACTTTCCATTTCTTTTGTGCCCATCCTAGTAGGTGTGAGGTGGTATCTCGTGTTTTGATTTGCATTTCCGTAATGGCTTTTTAAAATTTTTAATACAAAGTACCATGAGCACAAGGCAAGGGGTTTGAGCTGAGCGAGAGGATGTGGGTGAGGGTCGTCCTCCCCAACAGCACCCTGTTGGTGGCCTCTGGGGTCACTGCAGTTTTTCTTGGCACCTGTGGGCACCTGGACAGGTGACACCTGTGGTTTGAGATGCAGATCATAGAAACAGGGTTGCCGTGTCTCATGGCCGAGGCCACACTGCTACTCCCCTCTGGGGGACCTTCTCCACCAGCCTTTGGAGAGGCTGAAGGCGAGTACAGGGAGGTGGCTGTGGCGGGGGGGGGGCAGCAGTAGCAGTGTTTGCCAGGCTTCCTGCCCCCCGTGACCTGCTCAGTGCACGTTGGGTCAGTGGGGCTGTGAAAACGCTCTGAGTCCACTCGCCCAGGCTGCCCCACGTGGGAGCCTGAGCATGAGTGTGAGAACATGTGCACGTGGGAGTGAGGTGCATAGGAGCGTGTGCATGTGTGGCAGTTCCTCTGGGTGCTGGGGCCTCCCTGACACCTCCTGGGGTGAGGAGCAGCACCTCTGAGTGTGAGATGTTGGGGCTCACACATGAGCGCATATGCCGTTTGCTGCCCCCGGTTGAGGGATGGAGCTGGTGTGGCCTCATCCAGGAATCCCCCTGCCCAGGGGCCCCTCGGTCCTTAGCACCCTCCTACCTGCCAGCTGAAGCACCTGGAGTCCCACTGCCCTTAGCCTGCATGGTTGAGGAGGATGGGCCACAGGGGAAGGTTTGGGGTGACAGATTCTTGGGGTTCTAGCATGACCCAGTGGTGTCGGGGACCCGGGAGCAGAGAGGGCGCCCCTTGCTGCCTTCTCATGTGACAGCCTTCCTGTCTCCCTAGGTTGGGTCCAGTATGCTGAGAGGGTGCTGGGTGACCCCATCACCCCCCACCTGTGCACCGCCAAGTCACCCCAGCAGATCATGGGCTCCTTGGTGAAGGAATACTTTGCCAGGCAGCAGGTAAACCCGACACTGCCTCCAGTCAGACATGTGGCGCAGTGGAGGGGGTCAGGAGGGCGCTGGGCATAGGTGGGGGCTCCCCCACGTGCCGGGCCGTCTCCTGCCCCCAGCCCAGGCGTCTGTGTCCAGCCTCCACCTCTGCCCAGAGTGAGGGGGCCTGGCTGCAGGCTGTTCCAGGCCATGGCCGCTTCCCAGGCCATCCCCACCTGATGCCCTTCACAGCCTTCAGGGCTTTGCTGGAGGCTGAGCCCTCCCCGCCGTCATGGGCAGAGCCCCAGCCGTGGCTCCCACCTCCTGCCTCAGCCCTGGCTGCCCCGGCTGCCATCCCGGGTGGGCCCGTCTATGCTAACAGCCTGTTATTGGGGCCCCTGCCTGTTTGGCCAGCCCATGAGGGTCATGCAACAACCAAGGGGAGACAGCGGAGGGGTCTCAGAACAGCAGCCACAGGATGGCGGCTGGGGAAGGAGCACTTGGGGGAGGTGCTGGGGGAGCCTGACGCCCTGCAGCCTGGCACCCACCACCATGTGCCTCAGTGGGGATGCTGGTGCTGGCCCTTCGGGATCGCCTCGTGCCGTAAGGGTTGGGGGGAGGAGGCCCAGGGAGCCACCTCAGGTGCTGGGCCCTCCTAGGTTCCTCGGGGGCCGCTGGGGTCCGGCCCAGCTGTGGGCGAGCTGCCTCGGGGGCCCAGCACAGCGGAGCAGGCGGGGGCAGAATTGGGCCTGAGGTGGGCGCGTCCACATCACTGTCCACCCTCCTCACAGAACCTGCCTCCAGGCAAAATTGTGCACGTCATCGTGGCCCCCTGCCACGACAGGAAGCTGGAGTCACTGCGAGAGGACCTTTACTCGGCCCTGCAGGGCTCACCGGCGGTCGACTGTGTGCTGACGTCAGGTGAGGCGGCCAGGGGCTCCCTCCTGTCGGCCCGGCCCCCATCCCACCCTGTCGCCCCCAGTTGCAGGCCGTGAACTGGCCATAGCCTCCACACCCCATTCCATCTCCCTCCCCACAGCTGGGTCTCCCACGACCTCCGGCCAGGCAGGGCAGCTTATTTAGTGAGAGGATCGCCAGGCCTCTTGTTCTGTGGTCTCAGGTTGCAACCTGTCAGTGTTGCTGTCACATGTAGGGACAGTCACCTGCAACTGTAAAAGTTTCCTCTACGAGCCAAATCTGAACTTGTGAACCCAAGTCAGGTTTCTCCTTCAAAGCAGTGGGGAAAAGTGTCTGCCCCGGAAGTTACCACGGTGTGTGTGGGTGTCTGGCCTTAGGCTGCGGGTGCGCATTTGGGATGGAATGGATCTCTCGGGGTGGCGGGGATCTAACCGCGGCATCACATTCATTAGAACCTGGGAGCCTTGAGCCGGCCCTGGGAACGGGTCCTTGGTGTCCCGAGAGGTGGAGGTTCCAGCTGAGTGTGGTCAGCTCAGGGCACAACCTGTGGGGCAGCGACCCCTGCCGCCCGGCCTCATGCTCCAACCTGGACTCCTGGGGGGACCCCACAGGAGGGGCGGGGGACGAGGGCAGAGGGGTCAGGACAGAGCTGCCTGAGACCCTGGGCTCTGCCGGGGTGCACGGTGGCAGGCGGGCTTTCTCCAGCAGCACCTGCTGCTTTTCCCCAGTGCGGAGCCCTGGCTTTTCACAGACCTGCGCCATGATCTCACCCACACTTGATTTGCAACAGTTGTTTAGAAACTCCCTTTTTCCATGAAGAGTTTTCCCCAAGATCCCGTGTAAAGGGCTCACGGAATGTGGTCCTCCCCTTCTGTGGGCCTTGCTGCTGAACACCCAGGTCTCCAGCGCAGCCTCCATCAGCGCTGCTGGGTCCTGTGGTCACCTCGTCTACTTGAGGTCGTGAGATGGGAGTCCCCTCAGAGGGAAGCAGGAACGCGGGGCTCCAGGGAATGGGGAGGCCGGATTCCTCCCCACCTTGCCTTGGCGTCACTCTGTTCTCGAGGTGGCTCCTGCAGCCGGGGGAGGCTTCATGGGGATACCGCCCCTGCCCCTGCGTGGGCTTCACTGTGGCAGGGATGGTCTTGCTGGGGGCGGAGCTCGCATGCAGGCACTGTACCTTGCAGCCGGGGCTCTGCTGACCTGTTGCAACGTGTGCACCTTGTGTGTCTGCAGGTGAGATTGCGCAGATGATGGAGCAGAGCAACGTCCCGGTGACGGAAGCCTCCATGGACACCCTGTAAGTGGTCCCCCTGCACCCAAGGGCCCCTCACTGCATTGCCCAGCGCCGAAGTGTCCCTGGCCATCTTGTGGGCAGAACCCCGGTGCCGAGTGACTGGCTGCATCTTTCAACCCCACCCAACCCTCCAAGGAAGGAGGGGAGCTCACGTGGCTGCAGCCCACGCTAGGGTCAGGCCTGTGAGGGTGACACTCTCCCTCTCTGGGCTTGAGGTCAGAGGACACCCCTGCTGGCCTGTGGCCCAGGAGCGCAGGCCGGGCTCCCGTGACAGTGAAGCCTCAGCATCCAATGGCGACTGCTGTCCCTGAGCCCCACCTAGAGACCAGGTGCTAGGCTGGGGGTGGCCTCCTCCCAGTAGTTTGGGGATGTGGGGCTGTGCTGTGCCGTTTTCTGGAAGATGGAGTGGAGGTCTGTTGAGGTTAAGTGGCCTGCCCTGGCTGGAGCCCCTACCTGAGCCCCCACCACCTGGGCACAGTAGACATCACTTTATCTGGCCCGGCCAGGAGGCGGCTCCCGCAGGTGCTCTCAGCTCTCAGCGCCTCATCCACCTGAGGCATGCATTCTCAGGGGATATGCTCCCATCACAGGTTGAGTCCTCCCAGGATGCACATGCAGCAAGAGCAGGGAACTGGACAGCCCCTGCTGCCTGCTGGCCGCCACCACCTCTCTTTCCTGGGCCCTCACATTTGCCACTGGCAGAGCCATTCTGAGCCCTGGCACAGTCCCAACTCCCCACTGGCTCCAGGCCTTTGAGGTTGCAAACAGGAAGCCAGCGAGTGGGCACCAGCTTCTCAAGCACAGGGTCTGCCCCGTTCCCCCCAGGGACTCCCTCACCCCTCCTGCCCCAAGCTGCCCCTTCCTCGCCTGTGGGCATGATCATGGGCCCCTGGGGAGAGTATGGCCGGGGCAGCTGCGGGCAGATGGGGCGCTCTGGCTACTGTCTGAGAACTGGGGGTGCGGGCAGGTCCTGGAGCACTGTCCCTGCCTGCCCAGCAGTCACCGCTGCCTGCAGCCTGGTGCTGGGCGCAGGCTTCAGCATTGCCGTCAGTCGGCCTCTCCAGCACTGCGTGTCTCACGCCCTGGTCCTGGGTTCTGAGTGTGGCTGAGACATGGTGGCCCCTCCTCAGAGTCCAACGCAGGACCTGGGGCCAGAGTGAGACGAGGGTCTCTGCAGCTGCAGCTTCAGGCCAGAGTGCAAGACACAGTTCACAGTGATCATGAAACTGAAATAGAAATGAGCTTTTGCCCAGAAGTGTGACTGTTTCTGGAGGATCCTGGGTTGTGGTCCACTTTGGAAGTCCGAGTTAACGCACTGCCATGTTCTCAGACATGTGCAAGCTGCCCGTGTCAGGGCCTTACCAGGAACTTGTCTTTCCCCTGCCCCATGAGGTTTGGAGACCTGAAGGAGGACGAGGTCAGGCGCCACGATGGGGCCGGCTCAGATGGGTACCTGGTCCATGTCTTCAGACACGCAGCCAAGGAGCTGTTCGGCGAGGATGTCGAGGGGGTCACCTGCCGGCCCCTGAGGTGGGGGGCATGGGCAGCCTCTGCTCTTCAGGGCTGGTTGCCTGCCGCCAGCCGTGTGTATGTGCGTGTGCATGCTGTCTGCTTTTTTCTGTGTTGTTTGGTGACGTGGACAGTCAGGATCCAAGGGCCTGTCTCTGTTTAGTTGCACGCGTTCTGCTTCTGCTGATGTTCTAGACTCGGACTGCTCAGTTGGATCCTGGGGAGGCTGGGGTGGGGGGTGGGGACTTGGTGGACCCCAATGCCCGGTTCCTTTATAGGAACAAGGACTTCCAGGAGGCGACCCTGGAAAAGAATGGAAAGGTCCTGTTACGCTTCGCTGCTGCACATGGCTTCCGGAACATCCAGAACGTGATCCTGAAGCTGAAGAAGGGCAAGTTCCCGTACCACTTTGTGGAGGTCCTCGCCTGTCCTAGAGGTATGGCACGGGTGGGCAGCCTATCCTGTGGCCTTGGGTGCCTCGTCCGTGGGCCAATGGCTGTGACCAGTTGAGGAGCCACAGGCCCCTCTTGCCCTTGCACTGGCACAGTAGGAGAGTATCGGGGATGAGGCGTGCCCCCAGATCATGGGGTGGGGGATACACAGCTGCTTCCACTAGCCCCTAGGCTGGAGCTGGCTTACGCCTGGCAGCTGGCTACTGAAAAGACACTGTCAGCATTAGAATCTGCTCACGGGGGGGCCTCTGGGACCCCAGGCACCCACCTCCTGCCCTCTGTTGGCCACTGTCCTTAATGGAACTGGAGACACACAGACCTCTCACTCCACACCACGACAGGTTCCTGGAGGGAGGGGGAGGGTGGGCATCTGGCCCCGGCTCCAGGCCCAGCAGGGAGGCAGGGGGCTGGGTCCCAAAACCATGCCCAGCAAGGGCAAGATGACCCGTGTGGCTGGAGGGGTGGGCAGGTGGCAGGAGGCGGCTCCCTCCTGCCTTTAGAGGCACCAGCTGCGGGGGGATGGGCCGGAGGAGGCCAGAGGCAGGACATGGGGGGCTGGGCGGGAAGCGCTGGGGGGACCACTGGTGGAAGAGTTGGGGGGTCAGGAAAGGGGGACCCAGGACCCCTGAGGTCCATTTAGCCCCAGAGCGTGGAGAGGGCTACATGTAGGTTCCTGTGATCTGCCTGAGTGGTTTCATGTGGACGTCCGAGCTTGAGTCAAGGTCCTGTGGGGTTAGGGTTAGGACTCAGCAGGGAGAAGAGGTTCGAGGTCACAGGCTGGAGGTTCCTGATGGGTGCAAGGCTGGAGGCTGCAGCCCTGGTGAGCAGACAGCTGGCCACCGGTGGGGATCCGACAGGCGCGACATCCGTGCCGGGGGTGAGGGGCAGTTGGGCGGTGGGGTGCTTCCTGGGGTGATGCTAGGGGCTGGGAAGGGCAGCGGTTCTCTCATGTGGGAGTTGGGCGTGTGGGCCTGGGGGTCTGAGGGAGAGGAGGGGTGACGGGGCGGGAGGGCGTGGGGGCCAGCAGCTGGTGCAGGACGTCTCTGGGACTTGAGGTCAGAGGTCAGCCGTGTTCCACTGTCAGAGCCACTGTGGAGTAAGGGGCAGGTTGGGTTTAACCAGGGTGGAAGCTGGCTGCACAGTCTTTTCAGTGAAATTTTGTCTTATTCTCATGATGGCACGTTTCACGTACGTGAGGAGGGCACAGTGCTAGTACGTCAGAGGAGCACCCCTTGCTCAGGCCACGCAGCTGTGTATCGTGGCCCTGGGTGCCCCCCAGTGGGGGCCTGCACAGGAGGCCTTGTGCAGATGGGAGTTAGCTGCTCAGGGACCATTGCCAGCTCTCCTATTCTTGAGAAATTTCAATGCCCCAAGTTCCGAGGCTGCCCACTTACCCAGGTCTGAGGTGGGGCCTTTCCGTCGCTAACAGGAGTGGGTTAAATCAGAAGCGCACAGGACAGGCCTGGGGGGTGGGAAGCCTGGGGCCGGGGGCTCCCCTCGCGGCGGACCCCTTTGCGTGCCTCTTTTGCTGCACAGCCATCTCCTGCTAAGGCTGAGGTTTCCCTGGAACGACGCTGCAGATTGAGGACTCAGCCCAGGCCTGTGTGTCTTGCAGGATGCTTAAATGGCAAAGGCCAAGCCCAGGCTGAGGACGGACAGGTGGACAGAGCCCTGCTGCAGCAGATGGAAAGCATCTACGCGGGGATCCCCGTGCGGCCCCCGGAGACCAGCGAGCAGGTGCGGAGGCTGTACCAGGAGTGGCTGGAGGGCGCTGACTCGCCCCGGGCCCAGCAGGCCCTGCACACCATGCACCCGAGCTCCGAGCCGCCCACCAGCAGCCTGGACATCAAGTGGTAGAAGGAGGGGGGGGCCCGGCCGCTGGCCCTGGGGCAGGAGATGGGGTGGGGCGCCCTGAGAGGGCAGCAAGAGACTCAGAGCAAATAGCCTGACTGGTGGCTGCTCACCTCTGCTGCCTCCGCCGCCCTGGGGTGCTGTCCCTCGCCTTGTGGTGCTATCCTGATGTGTGTGGGATGGAAATGTGCAACGTGAGAGAAGGATTCCCCTGAATTTAAGTCTCCTTTTATCTCAAGGCTGTGATAAAATCCCAAAGAACAAGAATGGAGGCAAACTATTATCTTTTAGGTTTAAAAAAAAAGTGACCTGGGAAAAGCCAAGGCCTCCAGAGGTTTCGTTTCTCATGCCCCAGGGAAAATTGAGGTAGAAATGGTGACTGGAGAGGGTGAGGGCTGGGCCTGGGCCCTTAGACAGACTGGCCGCAGACCCCCGAGCCAGCCCCGGCCACGGCCCCTGGGCCTCCCAGCAGGGCTCCCACAGCCACCATGGGCCTGGTAATGATTGTGCCTAGAACTTGAATAAACGACCAGGAGGCTTCTGGGACAAGTCGGGCTTTCCAGGTGTTGTTTTTTTAACTCCTGGGCTCAGGCGCCAGGGACCCCGCTCCCGCATAGCCGTGGGGTGCAGGGTGGGCAACAGCTGTCCTCCTGGGACCAGGCTCTGACCTTCTGGACCCTGAGGTGCTGGTGACCTGTGCCCTCCACCCTGAACTCCCGACTCACATTCAGCTGTAAACTGAACTCACCCCAGAGAAAGGGGGAGCTGGCAAGGTCAGAGTTACTAAAAGGGAAGGAGGTAAACCCAGGACTGAGAACTGAGGCCACCTGGGCCTCTGTGGGATCCCCACTGCCCCCAGCGAGGGGGAGCGAGGGGGTGTGCAGGCTCTCCCAGCCCTGAGCTGTCCAAGACAGCGCCCTGCAGCCCGACCCCCCGAGATCTCCCCTTGCAATACAGGGGGACACACCTCCGTGGGCTCAGGGCCTGGCACCGTGGTCCCCACAGGTAGTGCTGGCCTGAGCCTAGGGGTGGGCAGGACATACGCTGCTGCAAGTCCACAAACAATAAGGAAAAAGGGGTGGCCCTGCAGACAGCAGCCTTAGGTCACCCTGGGAGAGTGAAGGAATGTGCAGGAGCCGGGGTGGCTGTGTGCAGGTGGGTGGTTCAGTGCAGCAGTGCGGCAGCCCCTTCACCGCCAGTGTGTTCCACGGCTTCCTCCACCCGGTTTGGGGTGTGCCCATGTGACTGCATGTTGGTAACTGGATATCTGGGGTTAAGTTGTATTGTTTTTTGCTTCCAATCTATACACACTCGCATTTGCATCCCCCCAGACGGCTGATTATGGAATGAGCACTTCACGTGGGAGGGTGGAGTGAGGGGCCCAGAGGCTGACCCGGCTGGGGCAGCTCGTGGGGTCCGAGGAGGGGACCTGGGTCCCTGCCGAGGCTGAGCAGCCTGCCAGGGTCAGGGAAATGTAGCCAAGGGCCAGGCCCGGGAGTCGCGCCTCGTGCTACAGGGCTGCAGCCTCAAGCAGCTGTGAAGACCCCAGCCTTGGCGCTGGCACCCCCTCCTCGGCTGAGCGGCCCGGGAGGCCAGGGCTTGGCGTTGGGGGAGATGGCAGAATGGCCCAGGCTTGGGCCATAGCCTGTGTGCGTTTCCCTCCGGCCGGAGGGAAGAGTGAAGAGACCTTCCTTTTCCTTTGTTACAACCAAAACAACACAAAGAATCAGGTTAAGGAAAGTGTGGTCAGGTCCACTGGAAGCCCTGTGCGGTGATCCCACAGGTAGAGGGTCTGCTGGGGGAGGCCCAAGCTCAGGCCCCTCAGCAGCCGCTGCTGCCCAGGAAAGCCCCTGGGAGGCAGGGGGTGGGAGCGCAGGTCCTGTCTCAGTGCCCTCCCACCCAGATTTCAATTCCATGTCCACCTCACCCGAGAGCTGTGCCGGTTCCAGTTGGTGTAGCGCTGGTCCCCTGGGAAACTGCCCTCCTGCGAGCTTGACGGGTGCTTCTGCAGCCCCTGGGATGTTGGTCCCGGCCTCTCCCGTGGCCCCTGGAAGCAGCCTCTGTCACGCATCCAGGACCCTTTGGTCCCCACCTGCCAGCCAAGGATGCGCCCAGCAGCAGCTGCAGCGGGGGGTGGGGGTGGGGGGTGCGGGGCAGGTCACTTCCTGCACCCCCGCCCTGGCCTGCGGCCTCCTCCTAAGCACAGAATTTGCCTGAAGCCGATGAAGCCATGTGTTTTAGAAGCGAGAAGCAGGTACTCGGCAGAATCACATTTTAATTGAAACACAAATAAAAATGTACACGTTTTGGCCAAGAGAGTGGCAAGTGAAAGTGACTTTTAGGAAGACTGGGTGCAGGGCCTCGGCTGGCGGGCAGCCGGGGGCAGGTGGGCGGGAGCCGGGGGCGGCTGTTGTGCCCCCGTCAGGGCACTGGTGGGAGGTGCACGAGGCCGAAGGGTACGGGGGAGTTTCAGGAGCCACCTCAGTGCCTGGTGTGGCCCCTTCCGTCTCCCACGCTGAGAAGAAATCATGGCCCAGGCCTGGGGCCGTTGCCATCCGTGGTTCCCACGTGTGATGGGAGGTTCCCCAACATTTTGAACTCGGGTCGCTGGATCCAGAGTGCTGGCCACCAGCCCAGGGAACTGCTGCGGGGGGTGGGGCAACAGGATGGGGGGGTGGGAGACGGGGGTGTCTGGAGGGGAGGGGTATAGGGGGAGCAGGCAAAATCTCTCATGCGGCTAGAACTCGGGGTGCCTGGCACAACCACCTTGCCCCACAGGGCCCTGACTTGGGGGCACAATAGCCCCCGGCTCCTGCCTGCCTGCCCCCCAGCAGACCCACCAGCTGAGGCCCCACACCCGACCTTCCTAAAACTCACTTGCCGCTCTCTCAGCCAAAATGTGTACATTTTTATTTGCATTTCAATTAAAACGTGATTCCCCCAAGTACCTGCTCTCACTTCCAAAACACACAGCTTCGTTGGCTGAAGCCGAGCACGGATCCTACCCATCGACCCCTGGTTAGAGTGGAACACCAGAACCCCGGATCTCCGAGGGGCCGGCCAGGGCCCAGGGCCTCCTGCTGCACTGACCCCTCGGGCCCAGGCCTGGTGGACCGAGACTCTTCGGACTGCAGTGAACCCACTGGACACAGTTCCTGCAGGGCCGAAAGGGTGAGTGTGTACTCACCGAAAGGCCAGGCCTTCCCTTTTCCTCCTTCAACTTCTTACTGAAAGACATCTCTAGATTCATGTCCAATTTTCTGCTGTTAAACCAAAAAATAGTAAGTCAGGAAACACAACCTTTATAGCCCCAAGTGACAGTGACATCTCTGAACGGTGCGGTGGCTGGGTCTTTGGAAAATGATTGGAGACAATGTCTTTTCTGATTGGCTGAAAAAATGACTGTTAAATTGTGCTGTTATGAGTCAACCGTCCTTATCCTGCTGCTTCCCAGCGGCCGGGGAGCACCAACCACACAAAGCTGCTTCAAACCAAGGTGTGAAGGAACCCTGCTGTTCAGCAAGAAACACATAAACAAAACCCTGCGTTTTCAGAGTTATAAACCCTTCCCCCCAAACATTCTGCAGACACGTCCTTTGGGAACAATCTTCAAATTCGCGTTGAAGCTTTCCTTGTAATGAGAACCGGTGGACTCAGTGGTTGCAGATAGTGGGCATGTCCCCTCCCAAGGCAACAGAAGCCGAGGGGAGAATCGGGGCCTGGCCCTGCCTTGGATCTAGCAGGCAGCATCCGTCGGATCCTCAGGACAGGGTGGCAGCAAGTTGAGTAAGCGGGCATGATTCAGGGAGGCTGACGGGCTGGGGAGCACTAGGCACCAAGCCACAGCAGGGGGCCATCAGCACCTCGAGGCCTCTCTGGGTCCTGGGCCCTGTGAGAGTAGAGCCGTTGGAGGGGACCTTCTTTCCGGGGTGCAGCAGCTCCAGTGTGTGGCCTGTCGGGGAGATCGCTAAGGAATGAACCCTCCAGGCTCTCATCCGTCAGCCTCCTGCCCTGCCTCCACTGGCCGAGCTTCCGGGCTCTTGCCCTCTGCTCCCTCCTTGTCAGTCTTAGGGAAGAGAAAGGCGTGGGTGGGTCTGGAGGGGCAGCTGGTTACAAACACCTGTAACCCAGGTATGACCTCAAGCTGCCGGGGCAGTGGAGGGAGAAGGTGGGGGAGCTGAGTGAAGCCCTGGGGCAGATCTGCATCACTGACACCCCCCAGTGGGGGTGAGACTCCCTGAACTGCACCCAGAGCTGTACTGGGGGCCTCAGATTTCTCCAAACTGGTCTGAAGGGCATTGTCTGGGCCTGGTCACGCAGGGCTACACGCACGTACAGCTGCAGGTGAGGAGGCCAGGGGAAGGAAGACTGGGAAATGCCCCGATGCCTGGACAGGGGCTCGGTCTGATGAGAAAGCTGGGGCTTGGCATATCCAGGCTGGAGGGCTGGTGCCAGAGCAGCCAGGGGAGGACGTGTGGGTGCTTCCAGGAACTGGCCTGTTTGAGATCATTCCATTCCACATGGAAGCTCATCATAGGTCCCCACTGCAGAGAGGATCAGGTGGACGGGGTGACCTGTGAGTGTTGATCAGACCCTCTCCAGCCTCCCTGCTGGTGCCTGTCTACCGTCCCAAGCCAGACACTCCTTGCCAACCTCCCCGTGGTGTCCTGGCTACAGCTCCTGCTAAAATATTCTAGTGACCAACTCCAATCCCGGTCCTGTGTGGGGTGGGCAGGAGCAGGCCCCACCTGACAGCAGGTGGGCTTCACTGGATCCTCTCCCTGCAAGAGGAGACGTGAGAGGCCTGGTTGGAGCAGACCCCGATTCTGGACTCGGATAGCTTGCCGTGCTTCTGCTGGGACCCGCACTCCCACGGCACCCCACATAACCCTGGCCGTGCTCATGGGGATTTGTCTTGCTTGGCAGATCCCATCCAGAAGCAGCTGCCGGGGAGAGAGGTGTTGTGGCCTCAACAGAGTCCCAGAAGTGGGACTATAGGATCAAAGCACACATTTTTCACACCAGGACAGATGTTGCCAGATTGCTTATGAAGAGGGCATCCTGCTTCTCAGGACAGCACTGGCCTTGAAGGCTGGCACATTTTATTCGTTCTGAACCCCCAGTACCAAGCACCGTTCCGGGCACACAACGACAATGCCCAGTAACAGTTTGCTGGACGAAGAAAACATCAGGTCGCTAGAAACGACCCTTGGACTCGGTCCTTTTACCTTTGCTTCCTTTATCCCAGATTTAGCTCCTCTGAAGGCGCCAAGGCCTTTGCACGTCCCCCTCCTGGCTCCTCCGTGGGGCAGCTGAGCAAGGGAGCAGCCGCAGTCACGCGTGTGGACAACGCTGCCGTGAGCACTGGCGTGCCGGCAGCTGTTTGAGCCCCTGCTTTTAATTCTTTTCATTCTTCAGGAGTGGAACGGCTGGGTCATCTGACAGCTCAACGATTAGCATTTTCAGTACCCTCCAGACTTTTCCACGGCGCTGCACCACTTTACATTCCCACCAGCAATGCACGAGGGTTGCTGTTTCTCAGCAACCTCCCAAGCACTTGTTATTTTCCATTTTTAAAATAATAGCTGCCTTCGTGGTTGTGCCCTTGATTTGCATTCGCCTAATGGCGAATGATGTTGAGCATCTTTTCATGCACTTACCAGCCATTTGTATATTTTTTTTACAGAAATGTCTATTCAAGTCCTCTGCCTGTTTTTAATTGGGTTGTTTGCCTTCTTATTGTTGAGTTCCAGGAATTCTTTATGTATTCTGGATATTAAATCCTTATCAGATTTATTATTTCCAAATATTTTCTCGCTTTCTGTTGGTGTCTTTTAATTTTCTTGGTGATGTCCTTTGATGCACAAAAGTTTTTAACGTTTTTAAAGTCCAATTTATCTTTTTTCTTCTGTTGCTTGTGCTTTTGGTATAGTCTAAGAATCTGTCACTTAATACAAGGTCATGAGGATATTTATCAATGTCTTCTAAGAGTTTCATAGTTTTAGCTCTCATATTTAGGTCATTGATCTGTTTTGAGTCCATTTTTGTATATGGTATGCAGTGGGGGTCCCCTTTCATTCTTCTGCATGTGGCCATCCAGCTTTTCCATCATCCTTTTTGAAGAGACTATTCTTTCCCACTGAGTAGAGTTGGCACCTTGTCAAAAATCAAATGACCATATAAGTGCAGATTAATTTCTGAACTCCCAATTCTATTTTATTGGTTTATGTATCTGTCCTTGTGCCAGTACCACACTGTTTCGATTATTGTAGCTTTGCAGTAAGTTTTAAAATAAGAAACTGTGAGTCCTCCGGCTTTGTTCTTTTTCAAGATGTTTTAGGCTATTCAAGGTTGCTTGCCTTTCCACATGAAATTGATGATTGGATTTTCCATTTCTGCAAAGAAGACTGTTGGAATTTTTATTGGGTTTATACTAAATCTGTCAATCACTATGAGTAGTATTGACATCTTAATGATATTAATTCATCCAATCCATGAGCACAGAATATATTTCCATTCATTTAGGTCCTCTTCAATTTCTTTAAGTAATGGTTTGTACCTTTCTGTGTGGAAATCTTTTTTATCTTTGGTTAAATTTATTCCTAGATATTTTATTCTTTTGGTTGTTATAGTAAATGGAACTGATTTCTTGATTTCCTTTTTGGATTGCTCCTTGCTGGTGTAGAGAAACACTGCTGGTTTTTGTGTGTTGATCTTCTATCTACCCTACCATGTTGCCGAATTCATTTTTTAGGTCCAGTAGCTTTCTTGTAGATTCTTCAGGATTTCTATATATAGGATCATGTCATATGTGACTAGAGATAGTTTTATTTCTTTCTTTGCAATTTGGATGCCTTTTATTTCTTTTTCTTGCCTAATTATTCTGACCAGTACTTCCCATACAACTCTGAATAGCAGTGGTGATGGTGGGCCTCCTTGTTTTGTTCTGCTCCCGCTGAGTATCATGTTAACAGTGGGTTTTTTATATATACCCTTTAGCATTCTGAGGTAACCTTCTGTTTCCATTTTTCTGAGTGTTTTGATTAAGAAAGTGTGCTGGATTGTGTCAAATGCCTTTTTCGCATCAGTTGACAAGATCATATTTATTTCTCCCCTTCATTCTATTAATGTGATGTAGTACATGGACTGCTTTTCTTATGTTGAAGCACTCCTGCCTTCATAGGGTAAATCCCCACCTGATCATGCTTTATGGGCCTTTTAATGTGCAGCTGGATTCATTTGCTAGTATTTTATGGAGGACTTTTGCAACTCTAGTCATAAGGGATATTGGTCTGTAGTTTTCTTTTCTTGGCTTGGTATAATGGTGATGCTGACCTCATAGAGTCAGTTAGGAAGTGTTCCCTCCTCTTCAGTCTTTTGGAAGAGTTTGAGAAGGACTTCTATTAATTCTTCTTTGAATATTTAGTAGAATTCAGCAGTGAAGCCACCTAGTCCTGCACTTTCCTTTGTTAAGAGAATTTTTATTATCTCCTTTACCCAGTCTCTTTGCTTGTTATTAGTCTGTTGTGATCTATTTCATCTTGAGTCAATTTTAGGTAATTTGTGCATTTCTAGGAATCTTTCCATTTCATCCAAATTGTCTAATTTGTTAGCATGCAATTATTCATAATATCCTCTTATAATCCTTTTTTATTTCTTTGGGGTTGGAAGTAATGTCTCCTCTTTCATCTCTGATTTTTGTTATATGCATCCTTTCTCTTTTTTTCTTTGTCAGTCCAGTCAAGGTTTTGTCAAATTTATTGATCTTTTCAATGAACTAGCTTTTGGTTTCATTAATTCTATTGTTTTTCTGTTTCATTTTTCTCCACTCTAACCTCTATTATTTTCTCCCTTCTGCTCACTTTGTGTTTAGTTTGTGCTTCTTTTCCTAGTTCCCCAGGTGAGAGGTTTGACTGATGATCTCTTAGGTAATGGGTGGGTGGGTGCTAACTCGCCAGAGGACTGCATCAGGTGTCCGGTGATGCAGAGGACAGGGTTCTGGTGTGGGATGGCCTGCGAGGACAGAGCAGAATGGACAGAGAACGGTCGGCTTCAGTCTTGTGAGCAGTGTGTCATCTAGGAACTGGGTTTGCTGCTATAGTCCTGGATTTGTCTCCCCTGGTGAGAATCCTGGAGGAAGGGAGTCCCGGGTGGGAGGGTCACAAGATGGATTTGCCTGCTTATCTCTACCTCTCATGGCCATGCCATCTGCAGGAGGCTGGGAAGGGTGGCTAAAAGCTGGGAACTCTGTTGCCCACAAAAACAGTAAGGAAGGGTGGACATTAGTAGGCAGGTGGCAACTCTGTAGAAGCACGGCACAGACTCAGTGGAACCAATGGGTAACTGTGCTGCAGAGGCGGGGAAGGCTCTGCTTCCATGATGCTTATTCTTTTATGGGGGTGTGCTGGTTTGTATATATTAAGTCCCCCAGAAAAAGCCATGTTCT
>PVKY010001465.1:0-31864 GCA_004027775.1 Bradypus variegatus | reverse complement strand
TAGCTCCTCTTTAAGCCAACTCTGCAGCTAAACTCACTGCCCTCCCCACTACATGGGACATGACTCTCAGGGGTGTACATCTCCCTGGCAATGTGGCATATGACTCTCAGGGGTGTAAATCTCCCCGGCAATGTGGCACATGACTCCAGGGATGAACCTGGACCTGGCATTGTGGGATTGAGAAAGCCTTCTTGACCAAAAGGGAAAAGAGAAATGAAACAAAGTTTCAGTGGCTGAGAGATTTCAAATGGAGTCTAGAGGTCATTCTGGAAGTTACTCTTATGCATTATATAGATATCCCTTTTTAGTTTTTAGTATATTGGAATAGCTAAAAGGATATACCTGAAACTGTTGAACTGCAACCCAGTAGCCTTGATTCTTGAAGACAACTGTATAACTATATAGCTTACACGGTGACTGTGTGATTGTAAAGATCTTGTGGCTCCCACTCCCTTTATCCAGTATATGGACAGATAAGCAGAAAAATGGGGACAAAAATTAAATGAACAATGGGGGGATGGGGGAATAGGATGATCTAGGTGTTCTTTTTACTTTTATTTTTATTATTTTTATTTTTTTATTTTTTTTGGAGTAATGAAAATGTTTAAAAACAGATTGTGATGATGAATGCACCACTATATGATGACACTGATTGTATACTTTGGATGATTGTATGGCATGTACATGTATCTTAATAAAATTGCATTTAAAAACATCAACTTCCTGAGGTGGTGGTCCCTATTACACACAGGTACCTCTTTTATTACCTTGCTCAGACCTAGGATCAACAATATGCTTGGTACTTAATGGTGCAACTAATATAGAGTGTGTGTGTTCCTAAAACGCTATTAAAATTTGATTGAGAGACGACAGCTTGCCTAAGGTGGCAACAGTGGGGGGAGTAAAAAGTGGAACTGATCTGAACTGTATTTGAAGGCAGAAATTATGTAGAAGTGTAGGTCCTTCAACAGCTGCTGGGAAAGGCTGGAAAAGGAGTGTCTGACATTTCAGCTGGCAGCAAGGAAGAAGCTGGGAGGCAGGAGTTTGCTGGGTAGTCTGCTTTAGCTGGCAACAAAGTCAAAGTTGTAAAGACATTGCTCATACTTAGCCAGTCTTGCCTGGGAGTTTTATTGTATTTAAGAGTCAACTATTTCAACTCATCTGAACTTCTTTCTGTTAAATTCTAGATTACTTGCTTAAGGCCTCTCTCTATATATGGAAGCAAGGGGTAAGTATACTGCTAATTAAAAATTATACCAAAAATATCTTCTATCAATGCCACCCTACTATGCTACCAAGATGCCACAAAGAAGGGATATTTTAAGATAGTCTTTTCTCTTTCCTTACCTTCACCAATCTGTCCAACAAATGGCAACAAAAGGCAGGAGCAAAACACCTATATAACTCACAATTTGTACATTTTTAAAAATTCTGAATAATTGAACTAAAGATTAGAAACCAATCAGTTGTCTACACATAGGACTTCATAGTAAACTCTATTCTATTTTAACTTGCAAATTCTGGGCTGGTTTAATTAACTTTTCTCTCACATTCTGAGTACTTCAGAAATGGTAGCTCATGAAAAGGTTTGACCTAACTCCTTTTACCATTTTATTTGCAGAATACTTGCCCACTCCTGCACAATAATGGCTTTCCCAATTTTCCAAACTGACTCCAGATTTTTGCTGAAACTTAAAGGCATATATATTATTTCAATTGATGTATTTTTACTATTACCTTGACAATACTCGCAATTTACAATGGAAATTGACAGATTACAGAGGCAGTTATCTTTATCATGTTAAACTGTTAAGATTTTACAGTATTTAAAATTTTTTACATAGTGACCACTTCCCAGATAATTAAAACTTATATAGCAAAACACTTACTTCCATAGGATATAGTCTATCCAATGAAGAAAAAATAGGACCCAAAGAATGTCATATTAAAAAAAAATTGCCCCTAGGTATATCACCTGTGATAGATTTGTTAACATTAAGTTCATTACCTCTGAATTCCAGGCATAAAAAAATTCCAGAGAATTTCTGGGTGTGGGAGGTAGGGGGAAAAGCAGATCAAGTAAATGCTCTACAGTTGAAAACACAAAATCCTGTCCTTACATTACAAGCCAGTTTCAAGACATGCTCCAAGTGATGAGAAAACAAGAGGGTTCTCAAAAACAGTATCATAACCCATCCAATAATCACAATCAGAAAGCCCATTATAAAAAGGAGTATACATATTAACAGATACTGTAAAATCCCAGACTCTCTCTTACATTAATGGAAAAATGCTAATAAACTTATCTTTGAGGTAATATAACAATCTCAAGTTTCTCAGGTCAGACACAACAGTCCCCTCAGTACTGAGGAAATGTGCCATCAATTTTGGCAGCCCAGGCCATGAGGCCCCCCACAACATCCTGAACTGCTAAACAGTCTAACTCTTGGGCTGTTGTTAAGGACTGCAGGATCTTCACGGCTTTCTGGGAGTCATTTCCCAATTTGCAAATTACATAAATGGAGAGTGCTTCCCCTTTTGGTGTGCACTGCTTCCCTTCCCGGATTGCTTCTCCTAAGACTTTCAGGCTCTCTGCATCCCTGCGTTCCAAATGTTTCAAAGGGATGTGCAGGGCATGAGGCAAACGACAGATGTCCACCTCCACCTGAGGCCTGACATCCAGCAGCAGGTGGGGTGTCCCAAAATCCAGAATTCGCTTATACTCGGTGACAGAAACGCGTTCCTCTGGGCTCAGCAACTGCAGAGAAGAGCACTTATCTGTGGCTGAGGAGCCACAGAAGGCTTCGTAATCTTGCAGGTCAGTCACAGTGGGCCGCTCCCCACAAGCTGCACAGTCGGGCCTGCGCTTCCGCAGCTGAATACAGCGGAATTGCCCTCTGAGGCCATCGAAGAGCAACAGGCTCCCACTGTAAGAGGGGCCCAGACCGGCAGCGATCTTCAACACTTCTAATGCCTGCAGGCAGCCCAGCACCCCAGTTACGACGCCGAGCACCCCGCCATCCGCGCAGTTGGTTACCGTCTCCGCTGGGGGCGGGTGGGGGAAGATGCACCGATAGCAAGGGCCGCCGTTATAGTGATAGACCGTGACTTGGCCCTCCAAGCGCAGAGCGCTGGCTGACACGACAGGTCGGCCGGCCAACACACACGCATCGTTGACCAGGTAGCGAGTGGGCACGTTGTCCGAGCAGTCGGCCACCACGTCATAACGGCGGACGAGGTCTAGCGCGGTGTCTGACGTTAGGGGCTGAGCATAGGGCACGCACTCCACCGCCGAGTTCAGACGGCGCAGCGAGGCGGCGGCCGAAAAGGCCTTGGCTTGGCCGGCCAGTGCCTCGCCATGCAGCACTTGGCGGGCCAGATTGCTTATCTCTACCACGTCGTAGTCCACCAAGCCAAGGCGGCCGACGCCGGCAGCTGCCAGGTACTGCGCCAGTGGGCAACCGAGCCCACCGCATCCTACGATTAACACGGACGCGGCCGCCAAACGCAGCTGCCCGTGCACGCCTAGCTCAGGCAGCACTAGCTGCCGGCTGTAGCGCAGAATCTCGTCTCGGGACAGGGAGGCCTTCGGCGGCAGCGGCGGCACGGGAACAAGCCCTTCTGGCTCTGGTTCCTGCTCCGCCAAAAGAGCCGCTGCCAGTTTCTGCTTCAGGAAACTCAGCTCCTCCTCGCGCTGGGCGACTTCAGCCCGCAAGGCGAGTACCTCCTCGCTGGCAGCCATGCCGGCTCCTTCCGGAAGTTAGGAAAGACATTTCCGTTTCCGACTTTCCTCCTTCTAGCGACTGGAATAAACTAAAGAGCTTCATGGAACTTGAAAATAAAGGGATTAACATATATATTGCCTGAATGATGCTTTAGGTTACACTTAAAAGATTCATAAATCTTTACTTTTTACACTAGTGCCATGCAGAGAGCCTTATGAGAACAAAAACTTAAACCAACGCAGACCGTCCTCCTCCCCGAATTTGGTACAGTCCGACCAGTCCCCTTCTCGCGTTGAGTTGTCATCCCGCTCCTGGCGTCTTGCGCAGTTCCGCCGTGGCTTCCATGGAAGACAGTCACATTCCTCTTAGGCCTCGGCGGGAGCCGGGGGGACGCGCCCCGCGGCAGGACAAGTATTCGGTGCTTTTGCCCACCTACAACGAGCGCGAGAACCTGCCGCTCATCGTATGGCTGCTGGAGAAAAGCTTTTCCGAGAGGTAGCGCGCCCGGCCGCTCTCCCCGAGGAATGGGATGAGCTGGCTTCCCCAGCCTGGGTGTCGGCCGTTGGCAGCGCACGGCGGCCCTGCCTGGCTTCTTGGTTCTAGTGGGAAGCCTCGGGGAGGAGGCCACTCTCGGAGGGAAGCTTGAGGTGGATACTTAACGAGTTCTGTCCGCGTCCCGGGTTCTCATTTCTGCTCTCCGGTACCTTGATAATAACACCCCTCTCCCCCCACACCCTTTTCTTAAAAGTGCCTGAGACTGAAGGCCTGACCTCACTCCTTTCTCTAGGCGATCAGGATCCGCGGCTGGAGCCGGGAGTCTGCGAGAGCGCTCACTCCCCGCCCCGGTGCCGAGCGCTTATGTATGGACGAGGCTTGATCTGTGTGGGTTGGGGGGCTGCTGCTGGGCAGGATAACCTTTGTGGAGAGAAGAGAACAGAGGGGTTTCTACTTTGATAACTGGTGGATGTTTGGGTCGTGAGAAACTAGGGAGGTGGGAGTGGAGTTTGGATTTGTCTTACGGTTACACAAATGGGGTCGTGCTGTATTCGTCGTTGAAGATCTTTCCGTATCAGCACATACAAGTTTAGCAGATTATTTTGAAATTTGGATAATATTCAATATGGCTATGTTGTAACTTGTTTAAGAGGGTCTTTTCATTGGACACATTATTTCCAGAGTTTGTTTGTTTTGTGTTTTGGTTTTTGCTTTATAAATGAGAACAGGGACCTTGTTCATACAGTATATCCAGCGCATAGAAAAGTCCTTGACACAAAGTGAGGGCTCCTTTATTAAATGAATGTTGTTAGCGAAAGTATGCATACTTATGCTGGTTTCCCAGAAACAGACCCCTCGCAGTGGAATCGCTGGGTCAGCAGAGGTGCTTAAAGCTGACCCCTCGGTTTGAAAGACAGTCTTTCCTTCAAAAAAGATTGTATCAGTTTATTACTTAAGCAGTTTTACGAGAATGCCTGTTTCCCCACCAACCAGACAATCTGAGCATTATTAAACTTATATTTTTGGAAATCTAATTGGTGAAAAACATTTTTGCCGTTTTTTGATTTGCATTTCTTTGAGTGAGATAACAGTCCTCAACATGGCCCCTTAAAGTTTCTTTTTGTATCTTTTTTTCTGTTTCATTGTTTATCTTTTTAGCTTGGTTTCTACAAGCGCTTTCCAAATTAGGGAAATTAACTGTCATGTAATTGATCTTTTTGCAATTTGTCTTCTGAGTTTATATTTTTTGCTTAATTTTTAATTTTTTTTTATCTAGTGTAACTTATTTTTTTAATGGTTTCCGGATGGATTTGTTTTTTTTTAATCAAAATGAAGTAAAGGAAACTTTTTTTCAGATACAGTCAAATTACCTAAATCAGCTCAGTATGACTCCTTTAAGCTGCCTTACCCTTAGGTGGTGTAGGCGCTTTTATTTTAGGGGTGGGGAGTAATTCGGTTTATGAATGGCTCCATTTTGTTTATGAAGTGTTTCTTTTTCTATAAGAGATGTCTCTACTAGAATCATCATATATTTTGGCATGTAAAGCCCTATGTTCAAATTTAAGGTACAGTGGGAAGGTGATGTTCTTTGGTTGATTTTCTTGCTTATGTTTCTTAAAACAAGACCAAAAAGAAACAGAATGTTGTATTCTGGGGGGTTGACTATGCCTCCTTTTTCTTTTCCCTCAAGTGTCCCAATAAAGTTAAGAAAAGAATGTCATTTTTTTAGAAAAGGAAGACATGATGGTGATCACGTGTACATCCATGTATTTCTCCATCAAATAGTATTGGCTGTTTTTAGAATAGAAACTATCACGTGAAGTTACTGGAAAGTAACATTAATTCTGTAGTTCTACAAAATCTTATGATTCTACTGTGTTGATTTTTCATTTGATGCTATGGGATAATAGCATATAATATGGAACAGTGGCTTAAAAGATTGTGTCATCAGTCTAAACTGGGCTTTTTTTTTTAAAGAGTGAAATTAAATCAGATTTATTACTGATTATTTAAATATATTTGGAATTAAGTTTAAGAGAATAATCACTCAGAGTCACTCAGTCCATTTGGGTGGCCTTTTGAAAGTATTTTTGAAATATATAATTTGAGATTTGATATTAAGGTTCTACAATTCTGTCTCCATTCCCAGAGTAGATAAGTAAAATTCCTTATTATATTCTATTTATATACAATACATAAATTTTTTTAACAGAACATTTGTAGATTTACAGGAAAATCATGCAGAAAGTAGAGTTCCCCTATACCTCCCTACATATATATTTTAATTAAAGATTATGTTTTCTATATGAGAATATTTTAATATCTCAGAATTTTAATGCTAATATTTTCCAACAACACATTGAGTTTAGAGATAAAGTACTAAGTATTTGGTATCTCCAGTTGTTTTAATTAAACGTTTCCTTAGTGGCTAAAAGTGGCAATAATCTTTTACTTATACCGGTGAGAAATTGGTCATTTTTAAATTGTTAGTTTTTGATTTGAGAACACTGTCTCCAAAAGCTAAACTAAATTTTTATTTATTTTAGTGGAATCAACTATGAAATTATAATCATAGACGATGGAAGTCCGGATGGAACACAGGAAGTTGCTGAACAGTTGGAGAAGATCTATGGGTCAGACAAAATTGTAAGTTATAGGAACATTGTTGCATCAATGTGGATGGTGTAGGGGAAATTATGTAGGCAAAAGATGAGAAATGAACAATGGTTAAATTCTGTCTATTTGTCTAGGAACTGAAAAGTTGAGGAGTAACTTACAGACTTGGGATTTAGATGCATTTTCATTGTGCTTGAGTTTTCCATATTTTTGGTTTGTTGGGTCAGTGGTACTTTTACAGCAAAATAGTGAATCTTTGTATGAACTCTTTGACTGATTCTGCAGATATATTTTCTGAAGGGAAATTATCAATTCATGATACTGAATTGACAAGGAATATTATGGAACTGGATAGCAATTAGTAGTATGTGTCTTTGTTAGTCTTCCTTTTGCTCCCTTTCTCTAGGTATTCTCAATAGAGAATACTGCCTGAAACTGACAACTTGTGCTTAGGGAGGGTGACTTTTCAGGTGACATATAATGCTTAAGAGATATCAAATCAAAATGTGTTGTAATCCAAAATTCAGATTCAAGTGTGTGTGGTTCCTTTTTTTTGGGGGGGGGTAAATGTTTTGGAACTTTTTTATGCTTTTCTTGATCATAAATTTTTAGAGCATAATAGTTTTGTGGGATAGATTGTCTTTTAGACTCCTAAACTTCAGATTTTCCCATTGTACCTTGAAGCCTGTTGTTCTCTCACAGGAATAACGTAGGCAAATGCTCATTTTATAATGGTTTTGTAAATTCTATTTTTAATTACCGGTTAGGATTTATCAAGAACATAGAGGATTACTCGAATTTAATCCATAAATGTTTCAGTATACTTGTGAGCTTTACTTTGGATGATTCTAGGGCCAGAAGCATACAAATAGGTACAGATTTGCATAGAAAATATATTCTAGGCATTGGGTGTTTATTTGTAGTTGTATAGACCAGGGTTTCTTAACTCTCGGCACTGTTGATATTTTGGGCCTAAATAATTATTTGAATACCTCATATGAAGCATTTAGCACATATGCTTTGACAGCTAGCCTTCAAACTGGCTGAAATAAATGTTTCAGAAAAAAAGCCAAGGAAAATAGATTTTTAAAAATTCTGTAGGTGAGATAACAGGCTAGAGATTAAGTCACTTTCAAGGATACACAGCTAACGAATGGCAGAGATGAGACTTAAGAAAAAAATTGGGTGTACGTATTCTGAACTGTTAACAATGGTTAAGGGTAGGGGGAGTCCAAGATTGTGGAAAACTTCAACATTTCTATATTGAATGTTACATGTGATCCGTGTGTTTTGTTTCATCCTGCAACTTGAGATAAATAAAGTCACCTATCTTTAGACATTATTTTATAGTTTTGTACTTTTTAAAATTGTTCTGATAATAATAAGGAATGTATGTTCATTATTTTTAAAACATCAAACCTAACCATTCAGATTGAGAGATTAAACTTCTGTCCACCCCAAAATACCAAAATATCATCTCTAACAAAAAGTTGAGTACCCCAACACAATGTACAAGAACAGATCGTTCATAAAACAAGAACTTTTTTTTTTTTTAACAATATGACATCATGTCAGGAAGGCACTTACTTGGTTTTAAGTGACATATATGTTTAGAGGGGGGGGGTAGGGAGAAAAATGAGTATTGAAACCTCGTAGAATACCTCAGATAACTTATTTACCACAGATGCCAGTTAAACGTGAAAAAATTTTGAGCCTCACTGATAAGTAAAGAATTTCAAAATAGGAGGAGGGTACAATTATCCTTTCTTACCTGAAGATTTTTCTCTTTTCCTCCTTTCTGTTCAAGCAAAAACACCCAGCATTTAGAGTATGGTAAATGGGTCCATTCAAATACTGTTGAGCCTAGTATAAGTTGATATTTTTTTCTGAAATGTCATACATCTCAAGACCCTCAGCAATATTTGTCTTCGATGTAATAAGTATAAAAAGCAGCTTATAAAACTGTATACATAGTATATAATCTTGATTCTGTATTTAAGTATTCATTTAACTGTTTTTTGGAATATTTTCTATTATGTCTTTTTTCTCAAGATATTCTACAACAATGTTTTACAAAATAAGGTTTTTGTCAAATAAACTATAGTATTTTATAAGCAGTGATGGTAAGCATACTTTATAAAGAGTATGTGCCAGGCACCCTTTCAAGCACTACAAGAATTCACTGCTTATTCCTTGTGAGGACCCTATGAAGTAAAGTTGGTTGTGCCCTTCACATGCCCAGGATCACACAGCAAATTAGTAGGGTAGCAAGGTGGTGTGATATAGAGTCCTCCCTCCAGAAACAGGCAATCAGATTATGTGAGGAGGGGAGAGAGGTGAGAAAGGGTAAAGCACACTAAATAGAAACAATTTGAAGTGTTTATTACATAAGACAATACATCAATATATTCTTGTTGTAAAATGTAAATGTTACCAACAAAGCTGAAGTTGCCTTTGATGAGCATTTCCTGACCCTCATCCCAGTCCCTTCCCCAGGGGAGACCCAGGTCAACTGTTTGGTGTGTATTCCTTCAGCCCTTTTCTGTGCATAAGTGTGTGTCTCCATCTGTACAGTTAGGTAATGTGGTGGTGGTTTTTGTTTTTAAACATCAAGGCAATCTTACTATATCATTCTTATACTTGTTAAGTATATCTTGGCCATCTTTCCTATCACCAGATCACCTCATTCTTGTAACTGTTTCATGGTTATCTATCAAATGTACTGTTGTTTAATATTTTTATGCAAGCCTTTGAACAGTCTGTAAGTTATAAGTAACAGTTATCCTTTATTTTTTTAAAAAATATTTTCCACCTTAAACACAAGGTTATAGAAAACCTCAGATCAACTTTAAAATATTTGCTTTGTGAGGCCAAGGTACTCATTGGGGTCAGTATTTTATCAGTATCTTATCAATCAGTTGATTTTCAGCCACAAAATCAAATGAAACCTGGCTGTGGTTTGACATATCTTTTAAAAATTGTGTTCAGTAAATTGTAATCGTAGATAATTGTATGAACATCTATTTCTCCTCTACATGAGCTATAGGGAAGGAATGTATTTTATCCATCTTTTTTCTTCCTGAAAGCTTTGCATGTAGTAGAAAATTAATCCATCCTGGTTGAATTGAACTGACAGTATCTTGTTCAGAGATTTGCAGTTTGGGGCAGCCTGCTTATGTATGCTTGCAAATGCAGAGGGGATAAGATGAATGGTCACTAGTGAGTCTACCTGATTACTCTAAGTGTTCAGCCAAAACGGAAAAAGCTAACCAAAGTCAGGGTCCAACTGTGAAGTGAAAAATACAGAAAGTAATTGACAGATTGTAAGAAAAGAGAGAATTCAACCTTTTATTTTAGGAATTTTACCCTAAAGTCATGTTGTTGAACCAGGAGAGAATGAAGTGAAATATCCAAGCATAAAGACGAGATACTAAGTTGATGGAAGCAGAGTGGTATAAACATCTAAAATCACAAAAGGAATTGACAAAACAAACATGACTATTGAATATTCAGAAAAGGGGTGGAATAAGTGAGTTAAATCTCAGTTTTCAGAGGAAGGAATTGACGGATGTTGTTTAAGTTGATAAATCAAGTAATACATGTAGAAGAACATTGTTTCAAGTTTGGTGGGTGGCATCAGAAAAAAAAGTTTTAAATTTTGCTTGTGGTGGGGTGGAAGAATACTGTTTTCCCTCAAAAGCTCTATTGAACTTACTTTTGGTTTATTACCAAATGCTTTCATTATACCTTGGGGGGAAAATGTTCAGTATCTGGTTCTTTTGTTTTTTAAATGTCCAATCAATTCAATTACATTTCTATTAAAATGAGTAGGCACATATGAATAAAATTAAAACTAGTAAGTTGTTTCGTTTTGTGTTTTGAGCTAAAATGTTGTTTCTTATTCTTACAGCTTTTAAGACCACGAGAGAAAAAGCTGGGACTAGGTAAGGTAGAACCTCCCATCTCTCATACTTGCTGCTTGCCTTAGTAAGATTATCCAATGTGTATTTTCCCAGTGTAGAAGAGGTCCAAAATGCAGTAACTTAACTGTGATGGTTTTTAATTGGTCTTAACAACATTTGAATGGTTTAACTTAGGCCACCTATATCAGTCAGGGCCACTGTAAGTCTTTCAATATAGGGAATTTGATATTGGGACTCTGGTTACACAGGTAAAGGAATTGCTGAGAAGCCAGATGGAATAGTGAGGTTACTCAGAGACTGAAACAGCTGTGGGCTGCTACCACCCCTAAGGATGGGGCAACAATGGGAAGAGATGATATTTTCAGAGCATAGAAACTAGAGCTACCCAGAGGAGCTTGGAAGAGTGGGGTAGGGAAAACCTGCAGGAGCTGGAGCCCTGGGAGATACCCAGCCCCTGCTGGGAGGCACAGTAAGCAGGGGAGGACACTTGAACTTTTCTCTTTCTCTCTCCCTGCTGTCTCTTCCCGGTACTGCCTGTTGGCCCAAACTGGAAGCCAGGTGACAAAAGAACCTGGTCGGTGTGGTTCCCTGCAGTTCAGAACAGAAAGGGATCTGAAGGCAGACATCTTGGACCAGCATGCACCTTAGCTAGTAATTCTAAGATAATAATTGGAATGCCTTTATTTTTACTGTTGGTCACAGTTTATATGATTTAAATGAAAAATTGGGGGAGCGTGTAGAAAGCACAATTCTTAAAAATTGAGTATCTGCTATCCTGAAGACGATCAGCTTCCTGCCATCATCAAAATGTTTGGAATATCTGAATCCACAAAGTAGTTTATGATTGTAATTTCTGGGAACTGCCATGAAAGCAGCCAAGAATTACTGATCAGTCAGTGACTCCTGCAAAAAGCTATGGATAGTCACTTTTTAACAAAAGAAATTGAAAGAGTTTAGCCTGATAGTAAGAAACTATGGTGGTTTGGGTCTGAAGAATTCAGCAATCCCCAAATCTGGCTCCCAACCAGTTACCCCTACCTGCCAGGTCTCTGAGGGACCATTAGGCCTGAAAGTGGCAAAGTTACTATTAGCAGCAACTTTGGCCCCAAATACCAAGGCAAGGCTTAGTGTAGTAGACTAACAATATAGAGGACACTTTTTCTGGGTAGCTTTTATGGAAAAGGGTGTGGAGTGTTGGGAAGAGCAGAAGCTGGGAGATTTGGTGTAGGTAGTGGTCCAAGATTCAGAAGATAATGGCTGGGAAGAAGGTGAAGTTGAACACAAAGAATGGAATTGAGAAGTATTTTGGATATAGAAACTGTAGGACTTAATTATACGTTAGAAATTGGTGGTAAAGTCAGGAAATGAAGGCTCAGCCATAGATTTATGGATGGAGTGATCCAATAGTTGGTAGTGCCATTTCCTGAGAAGTGGAGAATCGGGAATTGAGTTTTAGAATATGTTGTGTTTGAGATTTCTGCAGTCTCTAAGTGGAGACATCAAACAGGAAGCAGGATGTGTAAACCTGGTGCTCAGAGAAGTATGGGTAGACACTTAGGAAGCACCAACATAAAGATTTTTTTTAAAACCATGAGAATGTGATCATTTTTATACAATCTAAAACTTCACACCATTTCCTTGCTAAACTGAAAAATGTTATCTTTTCTGTTAAATCAGCATCCAAATTGGGGATGGGAGGCCAGCTACCTTGTTTATATATGTAACATATGTGAACTATATGTATTTAGGATGAAAAATACCAATTTATTAGTATCACTTTTAATTATTAATATAGGCTTTTTAGGTGCTTAACAGTTTCCTCCCTATTCATATGTATATGTAAATATTTCTGGTGATTTTTCCTTAATGAAAACAAATACTTTTGTATTTAGGAACTGCATATATACATGGCATGAAACATGCTACAGGAAACTACATAATTATTATGGATGCTGATCTCTCACACCATGTAAGTGGCATTTTTCTTTGTTCGTTAATTATGACAGTTTCAGCCTGTTTTACTGACACACTGTTTATTCTTTCTAAATTTCAGCCCAAATTTATTCCTGAATTTATTAGGTAGGTATTTTTCTAATGTTTGGAAGAATTGTTATTCAAATCATTTATTTTATATTGGTCTTAGACTTGTTTGCATTTTTCATTCATTAATTAAAAATGCATATGCTCTTTTAAGTTTTTATCACAAATATAACCAACATAAAGATGTGAACTTAGATATCTGACTTTGTGTTTTAGGAGCCCTTAGGAACAAATCAACAAATAATTTGTATATTACCTAAATTCTTCCATACCACAGAAGTCTTCGCTATTAAATGGAATTAAGCTCTGCATCTTAAAACACCAGAAACAAGTAGGGTATATTCCTGGAGTGCAGAGTGGTTCATCAGGAATCCCTCAACATAATTCATTTATCACATTAAAGCAGCATGATTATTAAGTCTAGATGCTACAAAAGGTATTTGATAAAATTGAGTGGCTGTTTCCTAGAAAAATTTTAAAGTAGAAATAGATGGAAACTATTTAAATGTTAAAGATGACCCAGTCCTAACACAACCATCTTACTAAACGGTGAAATGCTGAAGTGTTTCCAATAAATTCGTCAAGATAGGAGTGCCAGCTATCATTCAACATGGAGATTTTAAGTAATATAGTAAGTGAGAATTTTGTATAAATATTGGTAAAGGATACAAAATAATATTTCTTTGCAGAATATATTCTTAGTAAACCCAAGAGACCAGAAAATACTTCTGGAAGTTGTTCTAAATATAAGCCAAATATCCAAAAATAAAATTAGATCATGTCATTCCCCTATTGAGAATACTTTGGGGGGTTCCTATTCATTACACATAGGAAAAAATCCAGGCTCCTTCCCTTGCCCTTCTAGGCCCTATGTTATCTGGCCCTTGCTACCCTTTCTGAACTCATCTTGTGTCCCTCCCCCTTTGCTTACTACATCACAGACATACTGCTTCCATTTCTTTGTTCACATAAAAGGTTCTCTGTTACCTTTGCCTGGAATGCCTTTTCCCTGTTCCTTATTGGCTAGCTTCTTTCTCATCCTTTGATCTCTACATAAAGTCACCTCTGAGAGCTTTTGCTGGATCCCTTTTTTTTTTTTAAACCATAATCACAGTTAGGGGCTTATTTCTCTAACACTCAAAAATCAGTTTTACCTGATAAGGAAACTGAGCCAGGAGAGTAGAAAATGGGTGAAAGATACAAGCCCTGTGTAGAGGAAGTCCAACTGGCTAATAAACAGAAGAGGAGATGTTCACCTTGGGATGTAGTAAGGAAATGTAAATTAAAGTAACCATGTGTTAATATTTTGTTACCCATAAGTTTGTCAAAATTAAAATGTTTTAGAGCAGTAATATCCAGTGCCAGTGGAAATGGTAGAAAGTGGCATACTCATATAGTGCTGTAGGAAGTATGGGTTGCTATTAACCTTTTTGGAATTAATTTCTGGCTATCTGTTCAGATCAGAAATGCTCCTATGCTTTGCTTTAGCAATTCTGTTATGTTCCATTTTGGAGTGCCTAAATATCAGGATATATGTTTATAAGAATATTTCATTGTGGTGGTACAAGGGCGGCCCATCAGGGAAACAATAGGCTTAGATGGGTTGAGTATTCTGTGGGATGTTTTGCAGTGGTAAAAGGAATGGGTGAGATCTGTTGATGTTGTTAACTAACAAAAAGCAAGTTGCAAAATATACTTTTTTGTATTCCAATTTTGTGAAAGCAACAAAAAAACCCTAGGGGCATGCATGTCTTTGATTAATGTTCTTTAAGCAAAGAGAAAGGTCTGGAGGGATACTGGGCTGTCAACATTGTTTACTTTGGGTGGGGGGGATCAGAATTGGGAAAATAAATAATTTTATTTATACATTTGAGGGTGGTTTTATGTGGTAGAATCAGCAGATAGCACTATTTTGTAGTTTTAAAAATTAGCTAAGGGAAAAAGAATCAGGTTTAGAACCCCTGCTTTGAAAGAAGGTCTTTCATTAGTAAAGTCCATCTGTCTTCTTGGCATTGTGCTTTTTCTATGCTTGTCTTAAAAATTCTATTTGTGTAGGTCATGAAAGTAACTATTCAAAGTTGAATGGCTTTTTCTAATTGACAGCTAATTTTTCCTACAGGAAGCAAAAGAAGGGTAATTTTGACATTGTCTCTGGAACTCGCTACAAAGGAAATGGAGGTGTATATGGCTGGGATTTGAAAAGAAAAATAATCAGGTATATACGTGTGCCATCATTTCTGTAACTAGTGTATATATGTTGATAACAAGTATTTGGATTACATTACCATGCTTCCTTGGGAATTGTGGGACTAGATTATAAATTACAGTAAAATAAATATTCCCTTGTCACGTCTTACAATATTCCCATGTCACGTCTTACAATATTTATTTTGAATGTTTTATGTTAAGGAAATAATCAACATAAACCTTTGAACTTTGTTAGAAATGGTCTGATTCAGCAAAAATTATCTACTAGATCTTTACTTTTGATTTAAGTGAACTATTTGTATTTTGGACAGAGTATGTTTTTTTCCCCATATTTACGTTATTTTTTTTTATTAGAGAAGTTGTGGGTTTACAGAAAAATCACATGTATAATATAGGATTCCTGTATACCACCCTATTGTTAACACCATGCATTGATGTGATACATTTGTTCCAATTGTTGAAAGCACATTTTTGTCATTGTACTATTAACTATAGTCCATGGTATTTTAAAAAAATGTTTTATCCTATTACCATATATACAATCTAACATTTCCTCTTTTAACCACATTCAGATATATCTATATATCAGTGCTGTTAATTACAGTCACAGTGTTGTGCTATCATCACCACCATCAAAACATTTCCATCATTACAAATAGAAACTCTGTACAGTTTAAGTCATAAGTCCCTATTCCCTATCCCCACCCCATCCCTGCGTAACCTATATTCTACATACTGTTCTATGAGTTTGCTTATTCTAATTATTTCATATCAGTAAGATCAAACAGTATTTGTCCTTTTGAGTCTGGCTTATTTCACTCACCATATTTACATTTTTATCATTTTCAGTAAATAAGATACTTAAGGATTTCAACTATTACTAAGCAGCGTAAAGTAGTGGGGCTTTGGAATCAGGCATGCCTGGGTTCAAATCCTGCTTGTCATTTACTTTTTCTAACATTCACTTTCTTCATCATAAAATGGAAATAAAATTTACTTTTACAATTACCCCATTGTTACATAACAAACTGCCCTAAAGCTCAGTGGCTTAAAGCAGCGCTGATTTATTATTTCTTGTGCTCCCGGGGGTTGGCTGGAGGTTGCTCTGCTGGCTTCTCTTGGGCTTGCTTGTGAGCTTCGTGCAGCTGCAGGGTGGGCTGTGCGGGAGGGTCCAGGACGGCCTCAGTCACAGCCTGGCAGCTGGTGCGGACTGTTGGCTGAGCCACCTCACACCTGCACGTGGCCACTCATCCTTACATGACATCCTCAGGGCAGCGTCCAAGAGTACTGAGGTGGAAGCTGCAAGCCTCTTAAAGCCTAGGCTCTGGGCTTGAACAGCATCAATTTTTTAGTCAGAGCAAGCCTGCATAATTGAGGGGTGGGGAAATAGAATCCACCTCTTGATGGGAAGACCTGCAGAGAATTTTCTATCGTATTTAATCTACTGCACCTACTTGTCAGAATTATTGGGAAGATAGATTTCTATCTGTAAAGGGTCTATATAGCTCCTTTTTATTTAGTAATGGATAACAGTTATAGAAATCCTTACTAACATTAATATGTTTATTGCCCATTTCATTCTGTTGAAGATTCTGTTAGGTAAACCTCATCTCTGCCTCTTAACCAACCGTGAAACTTCGGGCAAGTCATTTAAAACATTTAATAGACTCAGTACTTTCTCCGGTAAAATGAAGGCGTTAGATAACAGAGGTTTTCAACTCCAGCTTGAATATTGGAATCACATAGGGAGAAGAATACACACAACTCCCTCCTTCCCCCAACCAACTGAATCAGAGTCTCCAGAGGTGCGTCAAAACTATCAGAATTTTTCACAGGTGCTCCTAGATGATTTTACTGTGCAGCCTTGGTTGAGACCAGTGAATGAATGATCTCTGAGGCCCCTCTGAATTTGGTCATTCAGCTATTATTTAAAGTTAGGGAAGCCCAGTCAGGGTCACATTACAACTTATCTGTTAATCAGTTGTTAATATATGCACTGCCTTGGAGTTAAACTGCTGGATTTGAACCCAGGTCTGTCTGACTTCGTCTGCTTTTTAATTAAGGGACCCCACTTTAAAAATTTAAACCTGAATAGCTATACAAGTCTTGTGTGTATGTGTATGCATATGTATATATATGTGTGTGAATATATATATATAAATCTATATATTTTTTCATTCCTTTGCTTAATCCAATTTGGAGGAATCAGAGAAACAGTCTTGGAATTTTTTTGTAGTTATTAGAAGCAAATTAAAGAGGAAATGGTTTGTTTTCTTTAGCCTTATTCCAGTGTTATACCTATGCCATCTGTGCTTATGTGCATAAAGAAAATCTTTCCTATAGATGTTTGCTTGCCTTTGGAAAGAAACTGTTTTCTCCAGGCTGCCCCAGAAAACTTTTTTCTGAATCTGAGGACACTAAAGTAGCTGCAGTACAAAAGTCACTTTCTCTAGGCACTTTGATGTATTTTTGAAATGTTAATGATAGCTATTAGTCACTAATAGCTTGTAATTGGTTGATAGTTGTGTTTGAAATGCATAACCTAAAGTCATGGAATGAGCCTGAGGTCATTTGCCAGAGATTTCCCCAAACCCTGAATCCTCTTCTACTACTTCTTTAAATGGAAAAAAAAAACAAAACCATTTTTATGCAGACTTACCTATTACCTAGTTGAAAACAATCCTTTTGTCCTTTCATTAGAATCTGAAAAGGAAACTCACTGCCAAATCCCTATCTCTTTCGCTGTTTCACAGATGTTCTTATTTCTAAATAGTGACTTGGTAAAAATTATAAGAGGTATTTAAAAATCTCCTTTCATACTTACCTCAAGTTTGGAGGAACGATTGCTTTATAGGGCCTCTCTAAATTTCACTTTTCAAAGAATAAAATTCCCTGTGTTCTCTGAAAAAAATGAGAAGTATTAGATCTTTCACTGACTAAAAACTTCTTTGTTCTAGTGAATTATTAGTGTCACACTTGTGAAATTAATGTGGCATTTTCAGTACTCTGCTGTTGCATGCTTCTTTGTTTTATAAACTGTATTTTTTAAAGAAAATTTGATTATTTTCTTTGGCAGCCGTGGGGCCAATTTTATAACTCAGATTTTGCTGAGACCGGGAGCATCTGATTTAACAGGAAGTTTCAGGTACAGTGAAAATGCTTACTTTTATATTTTCTACTACTTACAACTTCTTGCCTAAATGTCTTGCTTTGTGGTGGCTTATTTTAAAGAAATACTTTACATTTATTTACATTTCTACTCCATTTTGTTCTGAGTCTTTTTTTTTTTTTTTTTAGAAAACAGAATTCTAAGCACCTTCTTCAGGGAGACACTTTTTTTAAAGGTCATTGAAGGCAGGGCTTAAGCTGGTTGCTTGTTAACATTTTCAGTGCTTGGCCCCTTGGGGGGCTGCAGGATCCACTTGTCTGCAGAAAAGTTGAAAGTCTTTAATGTTGTTTAGAGCGTATTCCGTTTCCTTGTTCTCCAGATAATCAAAAAAAAAAAGACCAAAGCCTACTGTTCTAGGTCCCTAGGTTTTTTTGTGTGTGTTTCTGTTGTCTCTTTTTATTGCTTTGTATTGCCATGCCAAATGACAAAGACTAAGGTTGCTAACTTTTTTCTTTTTTTAATCTCTAAAACTACAAAATGTCTGTTCATCTACTCTAAGGTCCAAATCCCATGCTTTGGTTAATGATTTAGATTACCAGTATTTGCTTTGTTCCATTAAATGTTGATTCCTAGGCCCTTCATTTAAAGCATGAAAATCTGGGTCCTTAAGTGTCAGAATTCACAACAAAAAAAGATAAATTAGGAGCTGGCGGCTGAAAGCAAGTAGTACCTCTAGTGTAATTGCAAGTCTGTTGAATGGCATCTGTGTAGCGACAGGGAGAGAAATTTGTAAGTTAAGAGAGGAACCATCACAAATTAGATGTCAAGACAAAATGAAAATGAAGCCTCTCTAGAATTAAAATGTAAATTGACTAGAAAGCAGAATTTGGTATATAAAAGGTAGGGGCCTTATATATCCTTTAAGGGAAAGAAATTAAATTATCTGATTAAGAACTCTGATTAGCTACATAGCAACAATGAAAGAATCATGGCACTCACAAAATCTCTGTGCAAAGGGAATGTCTATGTGGATTTTACAGACCAAGGGTGTGATTGTTGTGAATGAAGAGCCAAGGTACCTCCACTACTTATGGAGGAAGGGTTTTTGCTTTCTGGCCTGGTTTCCCTAATTACTTCATCAAAGGGGGCCCCCTCACCTTTATGAAGCACTGCATCCTATCCCTAATTTTGAGTATCTGTTGAGTGCCAAGCATTGAACCAGAGTCAGAAGTTCATGTCCTCATGAAGTTTACGCATTCCAATGGGCAAAGACCCACAACTATATAAACTATAGGCAGTGTTGTATGGAGATTATGCAGTGGAGAAAAACACAGCCGGGAGAGCAATGGAGTGAGGGTTCCTCACTGCGCACAGAGCCATGTGGGGACTAGAAGTGGGGTGGGGAAGGAAGACCTGGGAGTTCTGGATTTCATGTAATGGGAGCAGTGATGTGAGTGTGTTCTACTCAGATGACAGAGCAGCCATACACAGATAAAAGTCAGTTAAAAATGTGACTTTTTCAAAATAGTTGAACGCTCATCTCCTCAAAAGAGTAAGTGACTTGTTAAGTACATGCAGCAGGGTGCAACCTACCGTTAGATAAAGTCCCTCTATTTAGGAGGCATGTGCCTTTTACAGAAAGAGTGCAATGTGACATAAAGCCTTGTTAGCAAATACCACCTGGGTCCTAACTGTCTCATTTATTGGGTCATAGGGCTTCGTGTATGTAATTTTACCTGATTAGCCAGAGGGTGCAGTGAGGAGAAATAAATGTCTTAGAAAGTGACTCTTAAGGGGAATAAAATGACTTCTTAAAGGGGAAGAATTCATAGCCTAATCCCAATTTTAAACATAATGCTGAAACATTGGACCATCACTATCCTAGTCCTCCCTACCCCACAATCACAACCTTCCTTCACCCCTGCTTAACACAGTCTGACATATTGTATATCTCTATTTAGTTTTTAATTCACTGCTAAAACCCCAAGGTATAAAAATGTACCTGAAACACAGTATGTTGCTCAGTGAGTGTTACTGAGTAAATATAACCATCAGATTCTCCTTACTTCATTTGGAATTCTTATGAAACCTGTATGGGTAAAGGGGTGCACACACTATGCTGTGTGTCGCCAGCAGGTAGAGTAGCCTTAGAGGAACTCTGAGGAAATAATGGGTTACAGGTTAAACCCTTAGGCATCAGAGATCCAGCTCACCTTAACAGTTGAAAAGAACAAAGTTGTGCCACATTGCCTCTGCTTGCTTTCCTAAAAAATGGGGAGGAGGTAGAAATTGCTGCCTCTCCACCCACAGACTGATCATTTTCAGACCTTGGTAAATCCATATTATTCCAAGAGTGACTGAAGGAAGTGATTGGGTTGGTCCATAGGCCTTAGAGTTCCCAGGTCCTCTGTTTTATTTTGTAAACCTGGTGAGCTCTGTATTTAGCCTGCAGTCCATCTAAAGTTAGGCTGTGCATTCATCCATTATACACGCCTATCTGTAATCTCAACTGAGAGGAAGATCTTGTTAAATACCAGGTTCTTTCTTGCCATCTAGCTTATATAATAACTTCTACATCTTCTATCAACTCTATTCCAGTATTTTGGAACATTTTCTTCTCTTTCAACTTGAAAAGTAAATTTTAAGAAAATTTATAAACTATAAATAATGGAATGTCTTCAAATGATTTGATAGTAGGAAGATTCTCTAAAACGTATTGAGAATCCATTTTCTAAATTATTTAGCAAAATATTTCATGACTTTTCTGGTTCAGGACAAATGTTCTATAATCATCAGCTGTGAGAAATTCCCATATACAAACCACTAGTGATAGTTTTAGGCTTTATAATTACCAGTGAACTTTTTGAAAGTTCAAGATACATGTAGGCAAGCGTATTTATCCAATGTGTTCAGTTATAATTTTATTTTTTTACAGGCTATACCGAAAGGAAGTTCTACAGAAATTAATAGAAAAATGTGTTTCTAAGGGTTACGTGTTCCAGATGGAGATGATTGTTCGGGCAAGACAGATGAATTATACAATTGGTGAGGTATGGGATGGATGTTGAATAGTATGTTGTATTCCTTGTAAAGAAACAGTAAGGTTTAGGCTTTTTATAAGAAGTTTAACTTTCATGATACAAAACTAACATGGAAGGCTTCCACTGGTTTAGAAGGTCGCACTCTCAAGACTGAAAATTCAGATCACTTTCAAATGAATACATTTGGCATATGAAGTTTAAAACATTAACTGAAAGCAGCATTTGCTTTTCATAATTAAAAGTTGCTGATACCTTGTCCCTACTGGCCCTTTCTTCTGACGAGCCCAAAGTAGTGGGACAAGTCTCTTCATTGCTTTTCCATTGTCATAGCCAACAGCTACCTACTTTAAAATGAATGGTGAGTCACATGTGCCCACTTCTCTGAGTAAATAATTACTTGGAATTATAGAGTAAGTTGGGGGAAGAGGAATATCTGTAATCATTAAGTATTAAATATTAGATATTTAAGACTTTTAACATAATGGTAAAAGGCCATATTACTTTTGGGGTATAATTTTTCCTTGAAATTCAGCCTAGAACTTGAGTAAACCAACTTAATGTTCAGGACCAGTACTTTTCAAAACAGTTACATAGATTTGGTTCATATGACCTGTTTTTAGGTATTGAAATGCGTGGTTAATTTTTAAATCTTGGAGGTACACACAGTTGCTGTAAGACTCCTCCCCTATATCTGAACTTATTTGAAGCACTTTCTTTGTAGGACTACTACTATTTCTATTATATAACTACTTTGCTGCCTTTCTACTTTTTTTGAAGACTGACTGTTATGTATATATTTTTTTTAACTAGGTTCCAATATCATTCGTGGATCGTGTTTATGGTGAATCCAAGTTGGGAGGAAATGAAATAGTCTCTTTCTTGAAAGGATTATTGACTCTTTTTGCTACTACTTAAAAGAAAGTTATTCATTTACACTTACGTTCATTTCAATTTAACATATAAGAAGCTGATTGCTGATTTTTATAAAATGTACTCTTAGAACATAAACCATCAGGTAAGGTAAATTTCATGTAAATCTTTTCTTTCTGAAGAAACTGCCATTTTATATTTCAAATTAAATTAGAAAAATGAGCAATTTTCTCAATTTCATTTTTATTTTGCTGTATTGAGATCTGTAAATAAATAAATGTATGATTTTGTTTTGCACAAAATTGCTACTGTCATTAGAGTATGCGCATACGGAATTTCTTATATTAGGAAAATTTTGAAATATTCCTTTTAAACACTGGATTCATAGCTCTTTGTACCTAATATAAGTCAGAAGTAGGGATGTTAATAATTATATTCATAAAATATGATTGTTTCTGTATGAATTGGGGAAAAAAAATACATAACTCTGCCCTGTCTTAAAAATGTATCTCAGATGTCTTAAATGAGTTAAAACAAACGTTTAGAGCAAAATTTTAAGGTTTTGGTTCTTTGCAGCTCTTGCATTGGTGATATATTTCATCTGTTAGAGCAGGTGTATTTAAAATATATATATATTGTGAATTGGAAATGGCCTGGCAGCAATTGATTGCATAGCTGGTGTTTTCTCTTCTAATAGAAGCAGCAACGTCTGTCAGTACATATTGATGAACTTCAGGTATAAACTTAGCTGTTTTGGTAATTTTTTAACATCTTATTGAATTATTTTTATAAAGATTTTTTCTCCAGATACTTGTTTTCATATTATTTTAATACCCTAACCAAAGTACCCATTTTTACTAATATGACAAAAATCCCTCCCCTATAGCTTTTCTTTGCATTCATAAAGGTATTCTACCAGTTAAAATGCAGGTTAAGTTGTTTAATAAAGGTAGTGCAAATGTTGTGTTTACTCACCTTCTCTAAAGGTAGGTATTTTTTAAAGTGTCAGTTAATTTCTAACAATAGCCAAGCTTTTGGATCATGTACCTTTTAAAATTTGAGTATGACATACTTTGAACAAAAAAGCTTCAGATCAAGTTGACTTTGCTTTGCAAGTAAATTGAAGAGGTGTCTCTTAAATTCTTTAATAATCCTATTTAGTGAGCTATGTTCCTAATTTCTACATTTTCCTGGCTTAATTTGGCTGCTGAACAAACTTAATGTCTGATTTTTCATTTACATTTCTATGAAATAGATCCTATGAGAAATGAATGCCAAAGTATACATATAAAACCATTGGTGTCATTTTGAACATTAAAATCCGTGGTGTACATTCCAGTAATGGGCAGGGATGTTCAGCTGGCCCACGAGGGACCTGCCTTTCTTGGGGAAGTGACTTCTCTCATTGGGATTTCACTAATAACTAGAAAACTCATCAGTGCATGATGAAAACTATTAGTTTTAAGCTCAGATAACAGAAATATGAATATTCTAAATTTTTTTGAGTGTTATTTTGTTCAGAACCTATTCTTGTTAACCTAAATCCAGAGTTAAGTTTTCAGTGTCAAGTTTATGTGAAGCAGAGATTAAGTAAGTACCTCAGAGAACCCACAATAAAGTAGAGAGCACCTTTTCAGACCTCACTGGAGTAGGTAACTTTTGCCTTTTTCATCTTTTCAGTTCTTTTTCTCACAGTCGTTACAACACTATCGTATTGAAATTTAATGTAAAGAAAGTGAGCAGTGACAACTATTAAACCATTTGGAAAAGAATCTGGACTACTTAGATGCATTTTTTAAAAGTAAATCTGGTGACTTAAAAACTGTAAAAATCTTTTTCAACTTTACATCTGAATCTAGCATCCCTTTTTGCTTTATGAGGCCAAGGGTGAAATACAGATGTTTTCCCTTAATATTTGTATTATCACAGTATGAAATCTAAGGAAAACTAAACTTAAAATTATTTTGCTTATTTTATTATCTTTTCATGTTTTCTGCAATATGTAATTAGAGTCTTCATCTTTATTCCTCTGTATCAAATGTTTTGCCCTACTTGTATTGTTTTGGTTTTTGTCCAACTTTATTCTGTTAAGAAAACTTTTATCACAATTTCAGAAATTAAGGAATACTGTGTTGGCTGAAAGTTTGTTAAACCAGCTATCCAATCTTAAGACATTGCTCTATGTGTAACTACATTTTATTTTCAATTGTCAGGTTCTTTTGAGGTATAGTTTGGAATGATGTTTTTAACTTGAATCTTAGAAAAATATCAAAAGACAAGTCTATCTGCATAGCACATATTAAGAAAATAGACTCAGTCCTTCCCCATTGCCATTTTTTTACTTTACACTATCTGTAACTAATTCTATATTCACAGATCCAGGGTTCAAAATTGAGAAGATAATGTGTTGATTGGGATTGACCTCAATTTACATAGGCAAGACTCTGTCCATGCGCTGTCGTATGCTGTCTAGACTGTGAGAACACTAAGTCCTTGTCCCTAGGGCCATGGTCAAAGTGTGGTTTTAAGGGTCTTGTGGAGGCCCCTTGGCAACATCATTTCTCATCCTTAGGCTTCACCAATCCAGTGGCCTCAAAACACTAGGGATCCCATTTGTTTTCTTCAGGCCAAAGAGAAGAATCCATCACTGTGACTTGGAAGAATGTCAAATCCCAGGGCAATGGGTGACCTGTAAGAGGCAGCCCCCCAGTCCACCGACTACCACACCTCACCCAGAAGGGGTTGGGCTTCCACGGGGTGGTGTCAACTCAAGTCGGTGTGAAACAGGAGGCCCTTCACACTTCACTTAAGGCGGGAGGCGTCAGGCCACACAGGCCGGGTGCGCCTGCCTCTTCCCACGGTTGCCCAGTCTCTGAGAGCACGTGGAGCTGCCCCCTGGCTGCCCCGCGCACCCCCCCGCCAGATGTAGTCCAGGCCCAGCTGGGCCCGCGCAGGGATCCCCAGCACGGCCACCTGACTTGAGTGCTGCGCGTGCTGCGGCCCGCTGCTTCTGCCTCCGCCGCCGGCGCTGCGGCCAGAGGAAGGCGCCCGCCGTGCACACGGGCCCCTGGAAGCGCACTGCGGCCATTATCCACGGCGCCTCCTAGTGGGTCAATGGTAAATCCTTTTGCATCTCGCGAGAGCTACCCCTCAGTGGGGATTATGTAATTTTCTTTAGGTGGGGGTGGAAGGCTGCTGCTGCCACCCTCCCATAGAAAAAGTTAGGTGCAAACACAGGTGGGAGTTGAAGAGCTCTTCCAGGGGGACTTAGGGAAGAAGGGGCACTGCCCCCCACTTGGCTGGACAATGAGTCCTCTTATGCTAATGAGGGGCTTACGTCACTTCCGCTCTTTCTCGGCCGCCATTTTGGCTAGGGCAGGTTTGGGGAGTCGCTCCGAGGCGCTTGTATTGTTTGCTGAGGGGAGACGCGGGATCGGCCCCCTCCCCCGCCTGTTGCCGCCGCCGCCTCAGCTGGCCCGGTCTCCCCTCTGCCGCCCGCCGGGATCCATGAGCTGAACTCCCGCCCCCCCCGCCCGCCGCCATCTTGTGCCCCCTCCCCCTCTCGCAGGCACCGCTAAGGGGGATTTTGGCGTCTCCTCAGACACAGCTCCCTCTCTCGGTCCCCGCTGCTGAGGAGCGAGAGGAGCGCGGCCGCCGCCCGCCTGCCCGCGCCGGTGAAGCCGCCTCTGCCCACACCCTCCGTCTCCTCCCTCCGCCCCTCCTTTGTCTGCACCGCTCGACGACGCTGCCGCCGCCCGCGCGGGGACTGGAGGGAGCAGCTCGCGCCGCCGCCGCCCGCCGCTCTGCTGCGCCCGCCGCGCCCCCCGGCAGCAGCCGCGGCCGCGGCGCGAGCCGGAGCGTGCCGAAGCCGCCGAGCCGGAGCGCGACGAGGCCCCGGGCGCGCCCTCGCCACAGCCGTGCCGCCGCCATCCGCCCGCCGCCGCCGCCGCTGTCCGGCCCCGAAGCACGCCGGCCCCGCGCGCGCCTCGAGGCCGAGTCAAGGTAAGCGCCGGCGGCTGCCGCGCGCGGCCCTGCCCGGCCCTGCCTCCCGCTCCCAGGTCCGCGCGGCTGCCCCGCCGAGCCCGGCCCCGCCGGCGCATTGTTGTTTAAATTGCCAGCCCTCCAACCACACACACGCTTTTTTGCATACTCGGGTGCTGACGGACCGCCCGTCCCGGCGCGGACAGCTACCCGGGCTCTGCTCCGGGGGTCCAGGCGCCTCCTCCTGCAGCCCGACCCCCTTTTTCCGCCCCCTGAGCCCGCGGAGGCCAGCAGCCAGCCTGGCTGCCCAGAGCTTTTGCGGCTAATAGCATCTTCCCCCACCCCGCCCCCAGCAAGAACCGGTATCTTCCCATCCCTGGAACTAACCCCTTCCCTCACCCCCAGCCCGACACTAGCCCCCAACGCACACCCCCAGTGCCTGGAACGAGCCTTCTGCCAGGCCTGCCCACCCTTCGTTGGGGGAGGGGGATTGGTTTGGGGGGCGGGGAGCATGCATGGCACGGAGTGAAAGTCTGTGCCTCCTCTGTGCAGTCCTTCCTCTCCAACATGCCAGCTCCCTCCTATCCTGACCACAGACTCCACCGTCACCCCCTTTTTCAGTCCCAAGTACCTGGTCCGCACGATCTCTTATGAGCATTCTGAGTCTCAACTTTGCAGTAAGATGGTAGAAAATGGAAAGCCAGAGAGCAAAGATTTTGTTGTTTTTTTTTTTTAATGCATTGAATGGAGAGTAGTTCTTTGAGCACTCTCTCGTTCACCTTTTCTTTCCTCTGGGCTGCTTGCCGGCCTTCCCCTCCCCCTCCAACCTGAATGCCTGTCTGCTGGAAAAGGCGCGATTGCTTCTCTTCCTCTTCTGCCCAGGACCAGGCTCTAAGGTCTGATGCCCCGTTTAGCCACACACACACCACACTAAGTCTTCTTGAGGTTCTTGCACTTATCAGTTCCTCTGGACATTTCTTGCCATAACCCCATTTCTCAGACAAAGGCTTAGGAGGGAAAAAGGACCAAACTGCTTCCTGTGTTTGCCATTTTAATGCTGTCCATCCCCACACACCCAATTTCCATTCCTGATGCTTTTCACATCTATGTCTTGATCCTTCAAAGTGAAAAGGAAAAAAGATGCCTCTGGGTAGCTGGATACAGTTTCTTCATAAATCTGCATTGTTGCTTCTGGTTTATGGCCATGAAGAAAATACCAGCCCCCACCCAAAATGCACCGCAGCCAAGGCGGCTAAAGACGATGAGTGCTGGAGTCAGTAGGGGGCGCATTCTCTGCACTGGGTAAGGCTGCAGAGGGGGAAGGGCCCCTGAGCTAGAGCAGGATGTACTTCACAGCGCCTTCTACAGACCATGGGAAAATGGGCCTAGCAAGACACACACACGCGCACTCCCAGTTGGTGTGCTGACAGCAACACTGCGAAGGATTAAGTGAGTCAAGAGCAGTGATTTTACTTTTGAAGACTCCACCTAGCATCTTAAAAGTTTTGTGTTTGGGACTTTTTCAAAGATTGTTGACCCTCAGACAATCCACATTTGTTCTTGGCACATCCATGGTGCACAGATTTCCCCTTCTTGGATTTCTGAATTCTTCCACCTTAAACCTGGAATGTTTCACCATATCTTTTCCAAGGTCAGGTGGTAAAGGGGAAGGTTTAATACCTGAGAGTAAGGGGTTGGGAGTATTGCTGGTATCTCCCTTCTTCATAGCCCAAATCTTTCCAACTCTTTGAGAGTTAAATTTGTTCTTCAAGGATGTTAGAATTTAGTGGGATAGTAATTTTCAAAGGCTTGTAGTTGGGTATCATGATTTGCAAAGCCTTGTTGGTAAACATCAAACCCATGTGGAGTTCTTCATTGTCAACACTCAGAGTTGATTGTAAATTTTTGTTTCCTTCCAACTTTGGACTCTTAATTGTATTCATTACCTCGGTAACCAACCATCTTTGCAAAAGCATTGACACCAGTCTTCTATGAGTGCCCACCTTCAACACGCCTTCTTAGGGTGTGTTGATTTCCATAGATTTTACTCCTTTTGTTATTTCCATAGGTGTGAGATGCACAGTGCGAAACCTAGGCCCCAGCTTTTGCACCATGATGCACAGGGTTGTATTTTTTGTACTGAACTGATAGGTGGCCTAGTGGTTATGCCCTGTACTACCATTTTGAGGATCTGCACTCCGTTTCCTGCCTTGCTTTTTGGACCACATTGTCAATTCACACCGGTGGGTATATTCATTTTGGAGGGTGGGAACTGCAGTAACAGGGAACCCAGAGATTCTTCCTCCTTCCTTGGTCGCCACCAAAGCCAGCACTTCCAAAATTTCAGCCTAGCCACATTCCTCTAGGAACCAATTAGAGCTGGTTACAATAGTGGGCTTCTGAACAGAGACTTACGGCTTTTTTTAATCATTTGCATTCTGTGCTGTTAAGTATAAAGTATGTTAAGTATTCATTGACTGTCATTTTGATGACCCAAACTCAAGAGTAGTTAGGCTTCTAAAAGCCTCAAAGACTCCTTGATCAGAACAGACCTTTCCATGAACTTGTTCCTGCTACCAAAGATTGACAGTGGTTGTTGATACCTTTTAAAGGTACTTTTAAGACTTTGTTACAAGTTTTCTTAAATGGGTACACCAAGATGAGTTATGGGAAACTGAATGGGTGTGTTCTTTGATACATGATTAACCAGTTAGGGGTTAAGAGAGAGTTCTTATGGGACATTTGCTACTGAGTAACATTTTGGTGAGTGAAAAGGAGGTCCCTTGGTTTCAGGTATTTATTAGACATTGTGACTATATTGTTTTTACAATTTTTTTACTAGTTCCAAGAACCCGATATTTAATCTAAATGGTGGTATTTGTAGTTTTTAATGCTGTTTAGTATTTGTTAAACAGATTTCTTTCTGACCAGTGGTTGGTCTTTAATATACAGTTATACAAGTTTTTAAAAATGAGTAATTTGAAGACATCTTATTTGAGGTATGTTTTAGTTTAAAGTTTCAAAGATGCTTTTGTTTGATTTAGCAAATTATAAATAAGATAAAGTGCTAACTTTATGTCCTTAGTGGTAATAGCCATTTTCCCCTTACAGGAAAACTTGCTGGAGCTCTTAGAAAGCATGTATTCTACAGAGTTTCAAAGGTTTCCTGATTTTGACACTCGAAAAAAAAAAGGTGAAACAATGGGCTTGAAGGCTGGGATTTACAGTAGGTAAACTGTAAGGGGTTTGTTAAAGTACAGTACAAAGCTTCAGTTAACTAGAATGTGTGGGGAATGGGTGTTATATTTAACTGAACTTTTAAAATCCTTTCTTTATCTCATCCCTTATTGAAAAATTTTCTAAGACCACTTTACTAGAGACTATCGTGTATTGAGCTAACTAAACCTTTGATTTTTGCTCTTGTAGTCTCTGAAATTGTTGGTATTGTTATTTCTCAGTACCCCAATAGCTGTGTAGAAAATACAGTTGATTGGGCTGTGAATTTCTAAAGACCCCTGGCCTTGCCTGTCCTGGAAATCCTTGGTTTTAAGCTTATCCACTGTGAGTTTCTTTTTTACTTCAATTTCTTTTTCTTCTCAAATCAGAGTGCAGGAATAGTTCCAAGACTGTGTATTAAAAATAAAACTTCACCATGTTGAAAAGATTGAGTTTCAATACCAATTGAAAGTAGTGAACCAAAAGACCTTTATCAAGTAAAAATGGTTTTGGGTTTTCATTTATACATACATTCAATTTTTTATGTTTGATTACTAAAAGCACAGGTATGTAAGATAGACTGTGTTAAATTGTTGCTATCCTTTTACAGATTTGGAAAATCTATTAAAAAAATCTTAGTATTTTGAAAATTAAAATATTCAGTGTGTGTATTGATGATTAAGATGACTCATGTTGGCTACACATTTAATTGTGAAAATTACAATTTAATAAGGAAAATAGCAGTTTTGTTATAAAGGAAAAAGTAGGAATCAAAGCTTGATTAGAGGAGATAAAAGGAAACCATCAGATTTTATTTTCTCTTTTGCACATCATAGATAAGTGACAAAACTGCCTAAGTTGTAATAGATCTTAGCAGATTAATTCCATTAATTGGTATGTGTGTGTATAGGTGGCTTTTTAGATGGAAATGATCTTTATATTATTAAATGTATAAATAAGTCCAAATATTAGATAGAGATGTAGTTTGGGGACAATCCGTTTAAGTGTAGAAGAAAACAAATCAGAACAAAACATTGTAGATACTTTTTTAAATATTTAAATACTAATGAAATAACCTTTAAAATCAGTGATGTATATGCAGGTATAAAAACTTTGAAATTTTTATAAGGTTGGAAGCTAATTTGTGGTTTACACCAAGGTGTCCATGAGAGTGTTGTACAATAAGCTCCTAGTTCAACCTGGACTTTCAAAAGAATTTTCACTTCTAAAAAAATGGCATAAAATCTGTTCTGTCTTCCAGAAGATAAAATACTTTCAGTGAGAATTTTAACTTTCATTTTCTTGCCTGAGAGGCATGTACATTAAGAAACTCTTGCTCCCCCATGTTGATAACTTATAGTTAGATTCACAGAGCTTGATGTGTTGTTAGCATTGCATAAACTTAAAAACTTTTTGTTTTGTAAGAGCTTCTGGGATTAAGTCAGGACCAAATGTTGTATTTTGCTGATGTGCTTCACTGTCCGTTATACCTTTTATCAGTTTGGAAACCTGACATTTAAAATTGGTATGAACTAAAGCCCCACACTGATTGACTGATTTGGTATTTTAAATGTAAGAAGCTGTTACTTGTGCATACGTTGGCACTCTGCCTTGGTCATTAAGACACTAAAAGATAAGCCATCCACATTTTGTCCAGCATGAGTGGCCTTGAAGGTTCAGTGTGACTTTGCGGTTTTTTGTTTGTTTGGTTTTTGCCTGATCCCATTAATTACAACTTAAGAAGAAGGGTGATTGTGCTCTCTTGGTGTCTTAGTAATCCTTGTACCTGCTTTTTGGTTTACTTATATGAGACATTGAATCTGCCAGTTTGGGAGGCCAGCTTAAATGAGAATCCATATGCTGCTTCACTGGAAAGAAAAGGTTTTTCTCATGTATTAGCATGCTTCTTAAATTGGGATATACTTGATTATGAGGGGGATATGAGCATATATACAGGAAGCTAAATAAATATGATCCAACCATGTAAAGTGACAGTTTTAATGGGGGATGTGCGTACATTTTTATTCTAAACACTGGTAAATGCAAAATTCTTATTAGTACTTCACTTCTGGGTTTCCTTGTATCTCCATGTATGAGTTCACTGTTCTCTGCCTTAGTTCTTCAGCCTGCGCACTCACAAGCTTCCTTGGTATTACTGATTCCTAGCTTAGTTCCAAGGCAGCGCTGGAGAAATCCTGAAACCCCTCAAGAATTTAAGCAGTGGTCCAGAAATAAAGATTTGGAAACTAAGGAGAATAGAGAAGAGTTAATAATAAAGTCTACTAAAGGAAGTCTGCTTGAAAGATATATCACAGTTTAAAGTTTGAGATTTAATTTGGGGATGTACACAGTCTGAAGAGATTCATTCATTGTTTGATCAGCTCCTAGAATTAAAAAAATGAATCTCCACACATCCTGATGACCCTCTCCAGTAAGGGTATATACAGATTTGTAATGTCGTCACTCAGCTGTTTTTTTGTGAGTCTGTCACTTCTTTTGTGACTTGGTTGATACCTTTAATAAGGACAAGCTGTAAGTGTAAAGGCCCCCCTTACTGGCCTTTAAGGTATTATAAAATAATATTGATGGCTTGCTCATTTTATTTTCCAAGCACTATGTAAACCATTCCCAACTGTCTCA
>PVKY010001464.1:0-31872 GCA_004027775.1 Bradypus variegatus | reverse complement strand
GAGATGACAAGACTGTTCCACAATGAAAGACAATACGTTCTGGTTGTTTTGTCTCTGATCTTTTCCTTTGGTGTCAGGATGCTGATGCAGTTTCGTAGGACGAGGTCCTCATCCTTAGGAAATGCATGCTGAAGTGTTCCGAGATGTTTTGGGGTGGAGGGTCATGACATTTACAACTTTCAAATGACCGAAGGAACAGGCACATGTCTGTGTGTGTCATGTGGCACTTCAGCAACTGTCACAAGCAGGCAGAGGATTCATGTGTGTACTTGTACTGTTCTTCCAATTTTTCTATATGCTTGAAACTGTTCAAAATAATAGGCTGATGTGTGGGGAACATGATGTTTTCACTGGCTTTTTAACAGTGAAAAACAGAAAATAAACTAATCAAAGGAGTATTACAAATCAAGATGAACAATGTAATTTATAAAGATGAACCTCTACCTCACAAGAAACAAGTCCTAGAAAGAGTAAATACATTTTAAGAATGACACTGCAAAAGAGAAGAAAATCCAAGAAATTTTCAAAATAATCTGTGGGTAGTATAAGGCTTTCTACAGTGAGATTAAAAAAACCCTCACACCATAAATGAAAAAAGTTTGATCATCTCAAGGTTAAAATTTTCTGCCTTTCCAGAACAATCAATCCAGGTCCTACCCTGATCAAGATGGTGAGAAACTGCAGAGCTTCGTCCTCACACAGAAGCTTGCTTGAGCAACAACTTGGGGAGACTTATTTCTCAAGAACTTGGAGAGACTTATTTCTCAAAGCTCCAGAAAACAAAGTACTGCAGTAACAGCAGAAGCACCGAATCAAGAAAAAAGGTCACTTAAAGCAGTAGGATCTCATGGCTCCTTGCCTGGCCCCTCCTCTGTCCCTCACTGGAGTGGATCAGCGCTCCCAGTTCCAGAGGGAACATACTGGGAACATATGTCCGGCACAGTCTGTCTGGTGGTGGCCTGAGAGACTTGCTGTCCCAGAATTTGCCCTGCACGTAGAAGGCAGCTCTCTCAGCTCTCCCACAGAACACTCTGAGAGAGCAGTCAGGTGGCTGCCTGGGGCACGGGATTGCTGGCTGTAGGACATAGAGTGCAGTGCCCAGACTGTCAGGAAAATTATCAAAGGAAAGAGGGCACATTAGTATTCATGTAAATGGGTGAATTCCTAGGGCACACACACGCCCAAGACAAGACACATGCACAGAAAGGACTAGGGACTAGGGAAGCCCCTATGCGTTGGCCTCAAGCTGTTCTCTAAACTCACTGTATGGATCAACTCTGAAGAGCGCTGGTCCACGTCAAACTGCAAGAACTGGGAAAGGTGTTCCCCTCCCACCCACCACCTTTTTTTGTCTCCTCCATTTAAAGAGAGCTCTGTCATAACAGTTGGAAATAAGCTTAAGGAACAAATATCTCAGAGTCTAAAATCCAGCAGTAACAAATTAAAATATCGAAATGTTCAGGTTCCAACAAACAATTACAAAACCTACAAAGAGACAGGGAGCAGTGGCACGAGGAAAGAAGATTACAACATCAGAAGCCATCAACAAGGAAGGTCAGACCTGGGATATTCCAGACAAAGATGTTTAAAAAATGGTCTCAAATATGCTCAAAGCGCTAAAGGAAAACAAAGACAAATAACTGAAGGAAATCAGGAAAACAACAGATGAACACACAGACTATCAATGTAGAGGTGGAAATTATGAAAAGGAAAGAAACAGAACTTATACCACAATAACAGGAATTAAAAATTCCCTAAAGGGGTTCAACAGCAGATTGGAGGTGGCATAAGAAAGAATCAGTGAACTTAACAGATAAGACAATGGAAATCATCCAGTCTGAGGAGCACAAAAAGGGAAGGATGAAGAAAACCGAGCAGAGCCTGAGGAACCTGTGGGATACCGTCAAACACACCAATTTATGCATTGTTGAAGTCCCAGAAGGAGAAGAAAAAGGGAAAGGGGCTCAGAGAATACTTGAAGAATTAATGTCTGAAAAATCCCCAAATTGAAGGAAACACTTAAATATATACACATCCAAGATGCTCAACAAACTCCAAACAGGATAAATACACCTACAATGCACCATGCTATAAGCAAACTGTCAAATGCTAAAGACAGAGAATTCTGAGAGCCACAAGAGAAGCAACATGTCACATACAACAGAGTCTCAATAAGATAAAAGTTCTGATTTCTCATCGGAAACCATGGAGTCAAGGTGGAGTGGGAAGACATTTAAAGTACTGAAAGCAAAAAATTGCCAACCAATAATTCACATCTAGCAAAACTGTCTTTCCAAAATGATGGAGGAAGGACCAGTAATGCTGTGCTGTAATAACTGTACAAAGAAGATATCTCCCAAAGCTGACTCCAGTGCGGATAAACCTGCCTAAGAAGACGTGGCACCCATTCCCGAAACCCCCATGATATCCCTATGAATAAGCTTTATGTCACTACACCAAATTGTAATCATAATAAAAAGGGGGGAGATGTGGAGGCACGGATGGAGTCCCCTGGCTTAACAAACTATAGAGCTGGGCCTCCCTAAATCCTGGATGTCTGAAGGCGGACACTGGGCTAGCAGAAGGCCAAACCTTTGCATGTCTTAAGGCGGACTGCAATTTAGAAAAGGGAATAGTCTCTGAGCTCTTGCTCTGAGCTCCTGCTGGGCTCCTTCCCTGCTCCTGTCTCCCACCCCCACTGTTTCCCATATAGCCCCTAAAGAAATTGTCCCTTCAGATTAAAGATATGTAAATATACCTTATGGCTTTAGAAAAAATGTACCCTCCCTGAGATACCTGAAAACAGTCATGTAGAAAACTACCTTGTATGCTATAAAAACCTGTAGAAATGAGTAGAATAAAACTTTCTTTTGCAAGAAAAAAAAATGATGGAGGGATTAAGACATTCAGGTAAACATTAGCTAAGGAAACAAAAGGTGAAGGAGTTTGTCACCATTGGATCAGCCCTTCAAGAAATGCTAAAGGGAGTTCTGCAGTTGACAGAAGCCACATGAAGAAATAAAAGTCTCTGGTAAAGATGGCATGGATAAATAAAAATATCAGTACTATTGTATTTTTGCTTTGTAACTCCACTTTTTAATTCCTATAGGATCTAAAAACCAAATGCATAAAATGTAATGGTAAATCAATGGTTTTGGATTCATAATGTATAAATATGTAATTTGTGACAATAGCTACATAAAAATGGGGGGATGGAGAGGTGCAGGAACATAGTTTATTTTTGCTTTTGAAGTTGTTAGGTTGGTATCAAAGCCAACGAGATTTTTACAGATTTAAGATGAGAAATTTAAGCCCCATGGTAATCACACAGAAAATAACAGAGACTGTGCAAACTCATAGAGACAAAAGTAGAAGGTAGAGTACAGGCTACCAGGGCTTGGGGGACAGGGGCAATGGGGTGTTAATGCAAAATGAGTGTAGGATGTCTGTTTGGGATGACGGGAAAGTGACAGCAGTGGATGGTGTGGGGGCACTGCAACACTGAGTGTGCTTCATCCCACTGAAAGGTATGCTTGGGTGGGGTTGGGATGGGAAGTTTTATGTTGTGTATGTTTCCATAATTTCAAGAAGAGAAAGAAGGGAAGAGCAACTAAAGAGATAATTATAATTAAATGGAATACATGATACTGGATGGGATCTTAACATTGGAGGAGAAAAGGCATTTTGGGAGGTAAAAAAAAAAAAATTAGAATACAGAACTGAAGTTTTATATCAATGTTAAATTTCCTGAACTTGATAAATGCACTTATGATTATATAAGTGAATATCTTTGTTTGTAGGAAATGTACTTGGAAGTACTATGTGTTTCAAGGAGTATGTGTGCAACCTGCTCTCAAATGTTCAGAAAATAGATGTCAGAATGATGTGGCAAAGGTGGCAAAATGTCAGAACTGGCGGCTCTGGGTATCTTGGGGAGTGGGGGATGTTGAAGTTCTCTGTATGGGGTTTTATTTTTGCAGCTGTCTTGTAAATTTCAAATTATTTCAATGTAAAGTGAGCAACTGGGGGGAGAAAAATCAATCAAAAGAAAAATGACAAGCTGAAAAAAATTTCAAAAAGAAGAAAAGAGAATACTTTTCTTAATTTATAAAGTACTCTCCTAAGAGACTATTAAGAAAGACTGTTATTAACTTAAAGTAGGGAGCAGAAGAAAACTTCAAAATGAATGATGCCTCACTAAAGCCTGACTACGTTGCTGGAGGAAAGACAAGGACCTGGTGTCACTTCAGACAAACACGGCAGACTCCATCTCCACTTCCTCCTGACAACCATACAGACAAGTTTAAAAAAAATACAAGGAAAAAAAAAAAGGTACGAGCTCAGAAAGACAAAGAAAGGTGAGACTACAATGGTAATGAGACCTCAATGGTAATAGAATTTTGGAAGCTGGAGAGAGGTAACTGATAAAAGGAGACTTCAGAAAGCTTAATCGGAGATGCAGATTTATTCTACAAAATGTCCCAAAGATGCAGGTCCTGGGAGCAACAGGTACATTGGAAACAGGGCTAAAGATGGGGGTAGAGACAGAAGGGCTGCCTAGAATCTGCTTAATTTCCAAGCGACCCTTCTGTTTGATGCCTGGACTCCCTCCCGAGCTTTAGTCTCCTAGGGGTGAAAGACAAGGTCTCTGGAAGGGGCCACTAGGTACCAGGAAGGAAGGGGCAGCCACTCGACAACAGGGTAAAGGGAGTCCTTACCTACTGACTGCTGAGACACCCCGCCCCCAGCCTCCTCCTCCCTAATCCCAGAACACTGGCAACCAGGCCTAAATTCTCCTACGGATCAGAGCGTCTGCTCAGGGACTCTTGACTGGTTAAGAGAAACAGCTAAAGATCTGACAGGTTTCTCCAAAGAAACAACTTAGGCAGACTCCCTAATTGCAAGTGCAGTCCACAGCATACAAGCTCCAACCCAGTCACCTTCTAGTGCCCCACTTAAAGTATGGGTGGAGACCCAGGCATCACCAGAACCCAAGGAAAGCCTCCTATGAAGGCCCCTGACCACATCTGAAGAAAACAGACTATGCAGGGAGAAGAAAACAAACAAAACAATTAATACCCTCAGGTAAGAAAATATCCATATCCATCTCTTCAACAGATGGTGCTGGGAAAACTGAAAGCAAAAGAGTAAAGGTGGACCCCTACTTCACACCATATACAAAAATCAACTCAAAATGGATCAAAGACCTAAATGTAAGAACCACAAATATAAAACTGCTCAAAGAAAATGTAAGGAAGCATCTTTAGGAACTTGTGTTAGGCAGTGGTTTCTTAGACTTTACACTCAAAGCGCAAGCAAAAGAAAAAATAGATAAATGGGACCTCATCAAAAGAAAAAACTTTTGTGCAAAGGACTTTATCAAAAAAGTGAAAAGACAACCTACAGAATGGGAGAATATTAAGAAACCACATATCCAATAAGGGTTTAATATCTAGAATGTATAAAGAAATCCTGTAAATCAACAACAAAAAGACAATCCAAGTAACAAATGGGCAAAAGACTTGAACAGACATTTCTTTAAAGATACGCAAATGGCTAAAAAGCACATGAAAAGATGCTCAACATCATTAGCCATTAGAAAAATGCAATTCAAAACATGACGAGATATCATTTCATACCTACCATAAAGGCTACTATTAAAAAATTGGAAAATTACAAGTGTTGGAGAGGATGTGGAGAAATAAGAACACTCATTCATTGTTGATGGGATTGTAAAATGTGCAGTCACAGTGGAAGATAGTTTGGCAGTGCCTCATAAAGTCAGATATACAATTACAATTACCATATGATCTGGCAATTCCACTATTAGGTATATATATACACAACAGAATCCAGGGACTCAAACAGGTATTTGTAGGCCAACATTCACTGCGGCATCTTTCACCATTGCCCAAAAGTGAAGACAACCCAAGTGCCCAACAAACCAATGAATGTATAAACAAATGTGGTCTATACATACAATGGTACGTCATTCAGCTGTAAAAAGGGATGAAGTTCTGATACATGCGACAATAGGGAGGAACCTCTGAAGAAGACATCATGTTCAGTTAAATAAGCCAGACACAAAAAGGACAAATATTGTATGATGTCACTGATATGAAATAATCAGAATAAGCAAATTCACAGAGTCAAAAACTAAAATACAGATTAGCAGGGGCTGGGACGGGGGTAGGAATGGGGAATTAAAGTTTAAGTTATACAGAGTTTATATTTGGGTTGATAGAAAAGTTTTGGTAATGGATGATAGTGGTAACAACATTATAAATATAATTAACAGCACTTTATATATTTGAATGAGGTTAAAAGGGGAAATTTTAGGTTGTAAGATGTTATTAGAATAAAAATTAACAAAACAAAACATAGGGACTGTGCAACACAAATAGGGAACCCTAACGTAAACCACAGACTACAGTTAATAGACCATTATAATAAAATTATTTCATCAGTTGTAACAAATGTACCAAGCTAATGCAAGTTGTTAATAACAGGGCATGAGGGTATAAGGAAACTACTTTCTGCATTATTTTTCTGTAAGCCTACAATTTTTAAATATATATATACCTGTATCCAAGAAAAAAGAGCAGGCCACTCTACAGAAGTTCAGAGAAAAAAATATAGCTTGTAAAATTAGGCTGAACGTATGAAACTGCCAATATGATTTTTTTTTTTATAAACAGCAACTTCTGTGGTTCAACCTAACATAATAGCACAAATGAAAAATTCACTATAGGAGTTTCATGATAAAGTTGAGGAAAACAGAAAACAGAGCAAAAACACACATAGGTGCAATATAGAAGAGAATAAATAATTCAAGAAAATTCCCCAGAAGGATGACCATTTACAGATTGAAGGGGCTCACGTGAGTGCTCAGCGTGCTGGATGAAAAGACTCAGACCAAGACTCAACAAAGGTTTCAGAAAACCAGAGGCAAAGAAAACTTCCTACAACTTCCAATGAGAGAAAACAGAGTCAGTGAAGGAAGAAGAATCAAATGACTTGGGACTGAGACTCTGGAAGGCAGAAGACAGTGGAGCAATGCCTTCCAATTCCTGAAGAAACCTGGTTCCCAAACTAGAATTCTCTATCTAGCTGAACTGTCAATGAATGTAAGTGGGCCACAAAAACATCTTCAGAGCTACAAGGTCTAGAAGATGTCCCCCACCAAAATGAAACAGTAAACCAAGAAAGATGTGGGATCAGTGAAAGAGGAGTGCTACCCCAAGACAGAGGCCCACAGCTCCCCAGGGTGGTGGCTGTGCACAGCCAGGGCCGTCCAGTCCATCTCGGAGCAGGGGTCTGGAAGGCTGGAAAGGAACAGGTTGAAGAGGCAGGTCCCAAGACAGAAACCAGTCAGGGGCCTGATGAGTTTGTGTGGGGAAGATGTGGGATGCAATCTGTGGAATGGTTTGCTTAAAAAAAAAACCAAGCAAGCAAAAATGAGGAAATTATCAACCCTAGGGAAACAAACAAAAAAAAGAATTGTGCAAGAAAGGGAATTTTATCCTAGTACATAGAAACCTAATCCTAGTATATGGCTCAACAGCAAAAAATACTCACATGGTCACAATAAACCAAATAATAGTGATATAACCAAACATTATGATATAATTGGAAAGATGGAAGGAGAAAATAAGGGGACTAAAGGAATGTAAGAGTATCAAGTCTTTGTGTTCTACTGTAGCAAATCAATAAATATATAATGTCTAATTGGAAAGAAAACATTAAATAGCAATGTAGGCTAGCTAGAAATACAAAGGTAATACTGAAGAAAAGGCTATGAGCTTAAAGTGGCAGCCTCAGGGGCTAAGATTTGGGTGGAGAAGCGTAAGGCAAGGGGCTGCCTTGGGCACGCAATAAAGATCTCTAAAATGAAATTCAGCCCCAACAATGATAGCGAGAGAACTGTGACTCTGCTTCACTAGACCAGACCCTCCAGTCCAGTTCAGGGATCCTGAAACATGTCAAATAGCTTCGATTTTGTGACAGATTTGTTTTGTCATTAATTCAACTAGTTACAGTGAAGGAGGAAAAAAAAGTAAATGAATCTAGGAGAGACTGGGTAGAAAATCCTATCTTAACGTATGTCACAGCTCCTAAAGGAAAGGCAGATCTGTACGGACTGAGATGAAAAGATGGTCGCATCGCATTATAAGGCGGGGAAACAAAATGTACAAGGTTATCACACAGTCACACATCATGGACCGTGCCGGTAGGAGGAGGCCTATACTGGTATCTCTGCTATACAGACAGAATCACCAAATCAGAAAGAACATCATAAAAAGAGATAACGTCCATAAAGTCCTTAGAACAGGCCTGGCAATATGGTAAATGCTCTGCAAGTATCAGCTACTATTACTATAATTTGTTTAAAAATTTCCCGAGGTGGGAAGGAGGAAGAGAGAAGGGCCCTCCTGGGGCATGGCTGGGAAGCCCCCTGGCCAAGGTGCTCGCTGGTCCTTCTCCAAGGGGCAAGCCCATGGGCAGTCACGCCAAGGGCACGAGCTGAGCCTGGAGCTGGTGTCACCGTGGTTAGACCTCACCTTAGGATGCCTCTTTTCTCTTGCCTCCATGGGGAGGGACAATCTCTGTCACCAAAACATGAAGAGGGACAGCTTCCAAGAACCCAGCTACAGAATTCAGAACTACTATCCAAACCACAGGCATGAACACAGGGTTCAAAGAGAAGGAGACAACTAAATGCTGTGTGAATCCTGGGGAAGCAAATGTGACTGAATTGGGGTTAAAATGCAATTCAAATTGTGTTAGGTGCCCTTCATTGCTTAGTAATTTCTGGAACAAAGTTTCTCTTTTATTGGCTCATCTAAATCTCACATACATGAATCCAGACCATCCTAAACTAATCCCGTGATCGTGGGTGAAGAATGGACAGCTTTGCCTTGGCTCACAAACCACACTATCAGGTCCTTAGTAACCTCCTCCAGCCCATCAGCAAGCAGGGGGAATAAGGATTCTGCAGTGTGTGTGACAGACACAGAAGAACAATGCCACTCTGGGGTTGTCTTTTTCTCGTCAATAACAGCCCCCCTGACAGCAGGAGTTGTGAGGGGGACGTGAGCCGCAACAACCAAGGCAGAAACCAAGCTGCCATCTCTGTGGCTACCTGACCGTCACTCCCTTGCTGGAAGCCCTGCTCAGCCTTGCCTCGCTTCCACCACTCTACCACATGCCCGGGCTCGCACTGCCACCAACTACTACTTTTTTGTAGCATGTATTACAAATCTGATAAAAATTACTGTTTTGTGCATGTTTCCCCCAGCTGTGGGTCTCTCATAAACTGGCATATCCTGGCACCTAGCCACTCAAATCACAAATCACAGGGCAGCTGGGCAGACCATGACGGGTGGCACCCCGCTCACCTGACAGGTTGATTTCTGTTAAGGAGTCTCGGGTGGTGGTGCCCACGGCAGTGAGCAGGTTGACGGACTGGTCTGTCACGTGGTTACAGTAACTGAGGTGGAGCCTGGAAAGCAGGGGCATGTGGCGGATGATGAGCCGCAGGGAGGCGTCCGTGATGTCCAGGCCTGCGAGGCGCAGCTCCACAATGTTCCGGAGCTTGCTCCGATTGTCCATCTGACCTGGTGGGACATGAAGGAGGGGGGCAACATGTCAGCACAACCAGGGAGATCTGGTCCCACTGACACAACACTCGGAAAGTACCACCAGCCAATGTAAGGCTTGAATTTTGTTTGTCCATAAAGTGTTTCCAAAAGCCCTGAATTAGTCCTAATATTTTCAAACCAGAGATTACACATCAAATTTTAGATTTCTAGCGTCTCTTGAAAAAGTAGATCTAGAAACACTGAGCCTGCATTCCACCCAGCAGTGACCTGTTGATGAGAGTAGAGGTGGTGCGGCATCTCTAAGTTACCACTGTTTGCTCCTTTAGGCCACTGAAAAAGAGCCATGACCCATGCAGCTCAGCCCAGGAGGGGCCCATCCTGTGGCCTCTCAACCAACCGAACTGACCTAGATGCTCAGGGAGATTTATTTCAAGGACAAGTTAAATGAGAGACAGATGTGCACAAGCTCCAGGAGCAGAATCCTTGGGCTTTCCTAGGAGCCTGCCCTCTCTCCTAACAGCTTCCCTATGAGTCCAGAGCTGACTAACAACCAAGCAGCCTGTTCTCATCCCCATATCCTTTAGAGAAGGGACTACACAAGGACTTCGAGGCCAGAAGAGGCTTGAGGATGCACATATCCGATGGCATGTGTGGTCAAACCAGCCTGAATGACACAGCACAGTCACAGGTCTCCAGGCTCTGGCCTGGCAACTCACCTGGCCTGTTATCCGTGGGTGGGGACAGAAGATCCCGCATCTGGGCATCCTTCAATCCTTCTACCCACTGGACGTCCAGGGTCCGGAGCAACGGACAACTGGAGCTACAGAGGGCTGAGACTGCAATCCACGAGCAGCCAGACAGCACCAAGTCTCGGAGCCCTGGAGGGACGAAGCGGATGGTAGGTCAGGGGACACACCTCCCCAGTGCCGCTGCAGCATGTCTGGGGTCCCTGGCCCAGTGCTCACCGGGAAGCCGGTTGATGAGCCAGCTCAGCTGTTTCTTGGAGATGTTGGTCCAGCTGAGGTCCAGGGAGACAGGCTGCCGCCGGATGATGCCGCTGAGCATCAGGGGTGTGATGGACTTGCAGTGGTTCAGGTCGATGCGGGTCCACAACCGCTTATCACAGCACCTGGGGGCAGTCCCAGTGCAGGCAGTTTTCAGAGCTGGGGGCTCTCTTGGAAGTGCCCCCTACCCAGCACGCTCAGGGAGAGGCTCCTCAACTCAGCCCTGGCCCCTTCTCTGTTTGGCTCTCCTCCTTCCCACACTTGGGCTCCTTGGTTGATGGCCACAGGTTGCCCATGGAGGGTGATAGCAACAGCTCCCCGCAAGCGCTTCCTGAGGCTTTCCAGGCCCTCCAAAGGCCAGACTGCACAACGACCCCGGGAGGTTGTTACAGACAGACTGAGTAACTTGGCCAAGGCCAGGAGGCTGGCAAATACCAAAGCAAGGATTCAAACCAATTCCAGAGATCCTGCCACCTAGGCTGTGTTGAAGACAAGGACCCCACGTGGCCTTTACTCCATCTACCAAGGAGCTAAATTGAGAAAGCAAGCAGCTTTCACCTCTCAGACGAGACCCAGCCTGATGCAACTGCTGCAGCCGCTTGGAACTTTGCGGAAAACAAAGCTGTCCTGGGGCTTAGAAGGAAAGAGGGCCACGAGTGAGCCGTCCTGTCTGCCATCCCTGTCCAGCTTATGCTTCGACCCTAGAACCCTGGCACAGGGCTGAACATCCCTGGCCCCTGCCCATGCTGAGCTGCACACTCCCTCCCCAGTTCCCCACATGGGGGTTCCACACCTTCCCTTGCCTTGCCCAGGCTTAGCCGCACACCTGCTTCCCAGCGGTTCCAGACCCTCCCTGGCCCCGTCCAAGCTCGGCCGCAGGCCCCTCACCAGCGGTTCCATGTCCTGCAGACCCGCATGCAGACACACAGGTCTCGGTGGCTGAGGTAGCTGAAAACGGCCATCCACACCTCCCTGTGCATAACGTGGGCGGCCCCGTCATCCAGGGGCAGCGAGTCAGGTGGGGGGCTGATGGGGGGCGGCCGGATCACGTGTCGCTCCATCTGGATGCACTTGGGTGGGGACACGGAGGGGAGGGGCCGGGAGATGACGCGCGGGGGGCTGCGCAGGCCTGGCCCCAGCTGGTGCCGCAGCTCCCGGGCAGTGCCGTTGAGCCCCTTGCTGAAGCGGTGGGGCCGCTCGCAGAAGCCCAGAGGCCGCTTGGGCTCCTCGTTTTCACTCTCGGGCTCCGACTTGATGGGCTGGTGGTTCTCGTTGGCCAGGCTGCTCTCTGTCTTCTGGATCTCTTGGTTGAGCTCCTTGCTCAGCTCCTTGCTCAGCTCCTTGTTGGGGAGCCGCCGTTTCCGGCGCATCTTCACCCTCTTCTTCTCTTCCGGGCCCTCTGTGCCCTCAGTGCTGGGCCCAGCGGTGGGGGAGCTTGAGCGTGAGTGGTCGCTCTCCCTAGTCTTGGGGGGCGCTTCAGGCAGATCGTCCTCAGGCTCCTGCTTAAAGCGCCGGAGGGGCTTGTTGGCTAGAGCCATGCGGTCCTCGGCATTCTTCCAGGACCGCCGCTGCAGGGGGAGAGAGGGCGGGCAGGGGTGAGCCCAGGGCCCATCGCCCGGAGTGCCGCCCCGCAGCGCCAACAGCTCAGGCACAGGGGGGCCAGGGCAGGGGAAGACAGTACCTTTTTCCTGAAAAGCTTATCTTCTTTGCCAGGTTTTAGCTGTTACAGGAAAGAAAGGATGCAGAGCTTGCTCCCACGGTTTGTGGACTGGGTCCCCTTACACGCGACCCCACCACATGTTCACGGTCTCTAGAGAGTAGGGGCTGCAGGGAAACCTTCACAAATCCCATCTCCTTCCCATCCGACTGGCGGAAAGGTTGGCCCTGCCTGCTGACTTCAAAGAAGGAGCTGGGAGTAGAGGAGTGGGGTTGAGCTGTTCCCACCCCCCTGGCCTCCCACCTCGGGGCCGACCCAGAGATCTGCAGCCCCCGTTTGAACTGGATTTGGCCCTGCACAGGCCTGCAGGCCTTCCCGGCCCCACCGCGAAGGCAGCCCCTCTGGCAGGAGCAGCTCCAGGCGCCACCTTGTGGCCAAGGCCGGGAAGGGCTGCTGGCCAAGCAGGGCCGGCTGGGATCCTCGGGGCTTCCCACAGGCAGCTTCAGCCTCCAATCCCAAAGAGCCTCCCAGGCCCCCGGCCACCGGCAGAGATCTGGGCCTGAGCCTGGGCAGCTACAGGGAGCAGCCCCCGGGGGCTTCTGTGGCAGGGAGTCTGGGGACCCGCGGGGGTGGGTGGCCCACCCTCGCCGGTCCCCAGGGCCTCGGGTGGGAGGGGTGATGTGGGAGCACCTGCTGCTGGAAGTAAGTGAGACTGGATCTCCACCAGGGGCTGAGGCTGCTGCCTAGAGGGGGCCTCGGCGAGAGGTGAGAGGAGGAACCAGGGGACGTTTGAAGCGTCGAGGCCTAAAGGGATGGGAAGAGGCAAGACTCGCTGGTTTTCCCCTCTTCCCTTCCGGGCCGGGCTCTTAGCACTAAGTGACCCACTTGGGGCAGCAAGAGGCCAGGACCCTAAGCCCCACCCCCACCCCTGTACCCCGGGACCACCAAGGCCACCCTCCACCCCGGTGCCCACCCCACGGGTCCGGTGCCTACTCTCTTGCGTCCACTCAGCTCTTGGGGCTTCTCGTATTTCCGCTTCCTCCTCAGGTGCACATCGTCAGACTTTCGGCGCAGAATGCTATCAGGGGGCACCTTCTTGGGGTGCTCATCTGACCTGTGCCGGGGCGCCTCCTCACACTCACTCCTCCGCTTGGGAGGCTCCTGTCCTTCCTTGTTGTCCCGGTTCATCTTCTGCTCCTTGAGCAGGGAGCCGGGCAGGTTGGAGGCGTACTTGAAGCCAGGGCCACGCTTTTGCTTGTAGGCCAAAAAGAGAGAAGGAACAAACCGACCGTATATCTTTGGACTCGTCCCCTACTCGCTGCGTATGCAGCACCCACCAGCCCGACGGCCCAGGGCCTTCCCACCCTGCTCCCTGCCAAGCCGGGGACTGGGAGCCCGGCACTCACTTTCCCGGTCTTGCCAGCGTGGTTACACTTCGGACACTCCCAGCAGTTGGGAAGCTCGTCGTTGACCACACCCTCTGACTCCTTAATCTGCGGGGGACACACCAGGAGTGAACACAGGGAGGGGCGAGAGGGCCAGGCTTCACGGACACTGGGTCCCTGGGCTGCCACGGCCACCAAAACAGCACTGTCCCCTCCCAGATGCCAGGTCTAGCCATCTTTGGCCAAAACAAAACAAGAGTGGCGTTGCGCTGATTAAGACAAGGGGCTCTGGGTTCAGCTCAGGGTTCAAATCCTGATTTTGCATCTTACCTGCGGGGCAAATCACTTAATTTCTGGGGCCAGCGCCCTCAGGATAAAATGGAGACTCCCTTCTTGCCGGCTCCAAGTGCGATAACCGAGGTAAAGCAGCTGGCCCAGAGCCCGGCCGCAGAGAGCACCTGGCAAACTACTCACTCAGCAGCACTAGGGGCCGGGCGTGACCAAGTACGCTGTGGGAGTCCCTGCTCTCCTCGGACAGGAAGCAGGTGACTCAAACACACAAGTCTGACTTCCAAAGCCAAAGAGTGGGGGGAGGCAGAGAAAGGGGATTCAAAACAGACTCCCATCACTGCCAGTGAAGAAAAGCAGAAGCTTCTGAGCTAAAGGCCCGTGCTGGGCAAGCCCACCTCAGGCTCTCCACACAGGAGCACACACACCCAGGCTGACGTCCGGGCGGGGCACCCCGAAGGAACGCTGCCCTGGGAACAGGTTCCCAGCACAGAACAGGCCCGCAGCCCTCTGTCCTGGGGCCCGCCTTCCCCGCCTAGGCACCTGTTCTCCCAGAAGCTCCAATCCAGGAGGCCAGCGAGCCACCCAGTCCTCTGCCCCAGTTCTCCAGGTGCAAGACACGGTGTCCTGTGTCTGCTGGGCTCTGGGGGGTGGAGGGCGGGTGCCTGCACCCCCAGAAGACACTGAAGGAGGCTCTGAGCTGCTCCAGATCCTTCCTGCACTGGACGCCTCAACTGACACAGAATTTTCCAGAACTAGCCAAGCTACCCGAAGCCCCCCAGAGCAGCACCACCAGAGGTTCTGGGGTGGGGAGGGTGTGTCACGCAGCACAGCCAGGTCTGCAAGGAGCCACTCACCTTCAGGCACCCAGGGTGGATGATCTCGTTGCAGATGGAGCATTCCATGAGCATGAGGTTAAACTTGCCACCCTCCTCGTCCACCGTGTCTTCCTTCCCAGCCTCGCCACACACAAGGCACACGGCGGTGTGGGGCAGCACTGGCTAGAGGGCCAGGAGAGCACAGGGGTCAACGCATGGCGGGACGGGCCCAGGGCCACCAGGAGATGGGGGACGACTGCCGGGGCACTGGGCCTCCACCCACACGTCCCAACATGAGGGGCTGGGCACTGTGCTCGGGACAGGACAGACAAAAACCTCTGCCCTTGGAGCTTGCTTTATAGTGGTGGGAGACAGAAAACGAAGAGCAACAGTGACAGCAAGAACAGCGGCACGATGCAGCACGTGAGACGGTGAACAGGGATTCGGGGTTTGCGTGGGGGGATCAGTGCCGACAGCTGAGAAGGGCCTGAGGGAGGCTGAGGCTGCCTCTCACCAAGGGACTCCCCAAACCAGAGGGCATCAGGGCCCAGTCCAGGGACCCCCAGGAGTCCCCAAGACATTTCAGGGGGAGTCCAAGAGCCAAAACTATTTTCAGAACAATACTAAGATGTCATTTGCCCTTTCACTGTGTTGATATTTTCACTAATGGTGCAAAAGCAACAGCGGGTCAATCTGCTGGCGCCTGGGCACAAGCCAAGGCAGCGCCTGGCTGGGCTGGCCGCCACCGTATTAGTTACCACCGCGCATGCCAAAAAACGGCCACTTCCATTCAGGGGTGTCGTTGATGAGGCTGTAGAAAGTATGAATTTTATTAAAATCTTGATCCCTGAGTATACATCCATTTAATTAATATTCTGTGTGACAAGACAGGAAGGGTGCAGGAGGCAGCCCCGCTGCACCCCAGGGACACAGGTGGCTGCAGCACTGGGGACTGTTGGGGCTGTGAGCAGAATGGGCCGCTTTCTTTGGGGAACACAATGTTTACTTGAGTGATTGAGAGAAAAACCATAGTTAAAACAAGCTTGTCATTTCTAGAAAAACAACTGACAACCTGACAAAAATTCAAGATTTCAAACAAATATTAGGATTTTGGAAAACTTACATTAGCCACCACTAACTGGACAGCGTCCCAGACTTTTAAAGGCCTCTGTGATGAGGCTGGCGGTGCTATTCAGAGGCGTGGTTTTGGACACTGCACAATGACAGGTGCCCACACTCAGAAAGCCGCAGAACTCAATGGGCCAATGTTTTCCAAAAGACCCATGCATGATGTTACAGAATCACACATGAGCAAAGCAACAATTCCCAGGGCCAGAAAGACTAAGGATTCTAATGTATCAGCACGAAAAGTTCACTCATAAGTTTCAGATTCTACATTGCAACTAACCTTTAAGGAATTGCCACCTGTTGAGTTCTGGTGGAATATCCAAGAAGGTCCACAGATATCTGAAAACGCTATTAAAATACTCCTCCCTTTTCCAACTGCATGTCTGTGTGAGACCAGATTTTCCTCATATACCCCCACCAAAACAACACATCCCAGCAGACAGAACACAGAAGCAGACATGAAAACCCAGCTCTCTACTAACGAACCAGACAGAAAAGAGATTTACAAAAATGTAAAACAATGGCATTCTTCTTGCTTGTTTGTTTGTTTAAGAAAAATATAGTTGATTTTCATAAAAATACAATATTTATGTTAAGAAGCAATAGTTTCCTATAATTTAAAAATGAAACATTTTAAAAATTTCTCAGTTTTAGTTTCTAATGCAGTGGAAGTCAGTAAATGTAACCCACATAAACAGAAGTTCTTTGGAGTCCTCATAAGTTTTAAGAGCATAAAGTGTCCTGAGACCAGTACATCTGTGAGGCGACTATACTGTAATATGAGCCCCTGAGGACAGGGGCCTGATCAGACTTATTTCCAGCTGCACGCACCCTGCCTCCTACCATCTAACATAGGACCCCAGCATGCAAGGTGAGCCCCCAATTTTTGCTGATCTGCTTTAGGGGAGCTTCAAATAATCTGAGACAAGCACTCCATAGAGATGTGGAAGTCTTTATAAAATGGCAAAAAAATTTGGATTCAAATAAATAGAACACTGAAGGGAAAAGACTCATCATTCATTCAGCAACCACCTAACAAACACCTGCTGAAGCATGAGACGAGATGCAGAGAGGGGTACAGGAGCAAGGACAATGGCTGCTCCCCTCGATGTACATGCGAAGATGAAGACAATGCTCACTAAAATCCAAGGAAAACGTGAAAAAGTTGTGTTCAAGTATTAGGGAGAATCAGAAGAGGCAGATGCCCATTTCTGGAGAAATCAGAGGACACAGAACCTTACAGGTGGAGATGAAAGAAATAGGTGAGGCAGAGGGAATGCCAAGGGCATGAGTGAAGACAGAGAAGAAAGAGCAGGATGTGGGCCAGGGGCGCACAGCTATGGGCAGGACTGACGGTGAGGTGAGAGGACAAGGTGGGGACACGTACACCAGGAGCCAGGGGACATCTCTGAAGGGGTCAGGGAAGAGAACGACTCAAGCAGGTGGTAAGATAAGAGGCAGACCCAGAGGCAGGAGCTACTGCAGAGATCCAGAAGGGTAAACTGAGGCCCAGGCTGGTGAGGAGACAGCACTGGATGGTGGGAAGGGAAGGACGTCTGTGGAAGAAGCCTCACGGGGAGAGGGAGCAAAAAGGCTGGTTCTGGGAAGAGGGAGACTCAGGCACATGGAGAGAGGGGCCCAGAAAAGCAAGAGGTGGGCTTGCGTACGCCGTCGGTGGGTAAGACGCAGAAGGAAGGTCCCAAGAAAGCAGAATGGCTGGGAGTTTAAGGAGGACCCGAGGGCCAGGCATGTTCGGCATTTGCCAGAAGCTCATCGGGTTGGAAAGGGGAGAACCAAGCAAAAGTGAGGTTTCTTCAACCAGGGCTCAGTGCTCAGGCACTGTGTGGGGCCAGGGCTGCAGCGATAAACGAGAGTGAAAGAGAGAGGGAGACGGGTTTCCTTTAACTGGGCCCAGGACAGCAGGGGTGGGGGGCAGGAAATAAAGGAAGACTGGGGCAATGTCCAAGACACGGGGTGATGGGGCTGGCCTGGGAGAGGGGCAGCAATGCGAGGTGAGCAGTAGATCCCAGAGCTCCACCATAGGGCTGTGGGAGAGGGGAAGGAATGTCGGGGGGAACAGGCAGGGGACAGAGGATAGAGTGGAGGAAACCATCCACTAAGTGCCAACACGGAGTTTTAGGTGAGACTGTTGTCAAAACAAACAGGCCCTATCATCAACCTCTCTCAAATCCTGACAGAATCCAATGGGCCACATGGTCCCTGTCTCCAAAAATTCTAATGTATCAGCACGAAAAGTTCACTGATACAATTTCAGATTCTACATTGCAACTAACCTTTAAGGAACTACCACCTGTTGAGTCGCATACCCAGAAATTTGTATTTAATCCCAGCGGAGGTGCTTACAAATTCCCCAAGAGCCATTCAAAGGACCTGGGGCACAGGTACCTAAAAACATAAGCAGTGCAGGCCCCAAGCCACAGGGCATGTGGCAGGAGCAGGACAAGGTGCCTCTGGCTTGAGGGGCAGGGGCTCGGCAGCCCAGAGGAAAGGGCTGGCACGCGCCCCATGCCAGGCTGGGCCCGTGGAGGAGCTGGCCCAAGGCCCAGGAACCCCAGTGCTCCGCCCAGACCCCGGCAGCAGGGGCGAGCACAACTCCCAGAGTGAGGGCTGTGGGGCCCCCAGCGGGGCTCCCTGGGGAATACAGAGGGTAGGACGTGTGTAGGGGAGAGTCACGGGCAAACCCCAGGACCGTTCCAAGTTGCCAAACCTGCATCCTCTTGCCTTGCTCCGTGGCAAGGCCAGCCATACTGTGCCACTGCTGAAGACACGGCGAGGCCATCTGGGGGGCTGGCCAGCTCTCCCACAGCCCACCTCCTCAGCAGCATAAATCACTCCTCCTTACCAGGGCACCTCCTCAGGGGGGCCCTGACCTTCCCCCCAGACCTCTCACTTGGAAGCAGGACAGGAAGGGAGGGCCTGGAATCAGGAACTGGACCACAAATGTTGGCAGTGGGGTCACAGCCAGGACACGCTGCCTGGAGATCTCTGATGGCAGAGACTTCAAAGTATTGGGCCATCTCAGGAAGGAAGGACTTAAAAGACCATCAGACTGTGAAGACAAAGGCGCTTAAACACATGGCAGGGCTGCCCCAAGTCCTGCAATGGGGACTCTGAAAGGAGCACTAGCCCCACTCCTCACGCTGTGCACAAGGGAATGCCTCTGGGTACTGTGCAGCCTGACCACAAAACCAGCGAGAGATTAACAAATGGGTCTGATGCAGGAAGAGGGGCTCTGGATTCAGGCAGGCAGGTCCCCGAGAATAAGCAGGGCATCTGCTGGCCACCCCAGCCCCAGGCCCGAGGCTGGCCGGTGCACTCACCGCAATGCACTGCCGCATGATGCAGCTCTGCTTCATCCGCCCGGGGCCCCCGAACTTCTTCATGTCCTTGCAGAAGTGGCACTCCCCGCACTCGGTCCGCAGGCAGGCCTCGCACTTGCGGCATCGCGTCCGGCGCCGGCGAGCTCCCGCCGTTGTCCGGTTGGCAGCCAACTTCACCGCAGAGGCTGGGCCCAGCTTCCCCTTGGGCCTGCCCACCGCCCGGTTCTGCAAAAGGGCAGATGTGCTCAGTGAAACGGGGGTGAGGGGTAGCCAGGCCCCCAGCAGAGGGCATCCCTGCTTCTGACCCAGTGTGCACCCTGGCTCAAGACCGTCCCATGGTCCCCACCCTCGGGACAGGCCCTTGCCGGCCTCTCTCTGGCCTCGTCCTGCTTTAGGCCAGGCTTGCTAATAGTATATCCCCAGATGCTGGGCTGCTGGCCCTGCTCCCGCTGCCCACCCAGCCCACAGAACCACTGCCTATGCTGCTTTCTTCCAGAAGCCCCCTGATCACAGCCACTGGGCCAAGACCCCCCCGAGGCTCCTTTCCCAGCACAGGAGGCAGTCATCGAGGGCGTCTGGCCTGCCACTGTCTCCCTAAAACCCTGCCTGGCACATGGACTGTGTGCAATAAATATCTGTAACATCCCCAAAGCCCAGGGAGAATGAAATGCTAACCCTGAGGTCCCTTCACTTCTGAAACCTTCTCTACGTGGACCTCAGAGGAAAACAGACAGGTGGACAGACTTTTTGAAAGCAGGGTCAAATCCCAAACGGGCCAGCCTGGTTCCTGCCCAGGGGCCCTTCCATCCTGGCCACTGGCCCCAGTGCTCCTACACACTCAGGACCCACAGTGGAGCTCCTGCGTGGCCACTGGGGGCCCATCCTCTGTCCCTTATGCATCTAGGGTGTCAAGTCGAAAGGACCAGGACGCAAGTTTGTCTTGTCTGAAGCATCTTTCTAAATAGCACGTGTTTGCTGAAAAATGGTTAGTCCCTCTGTCAGGGAGATGCACTATTCACCCCCGATTCTATCTGATCACCTGGCAGGTGATGCCAAAAGCCCAGTCCAGCTGATGGGAACAGCCTCCAGGTCCACTTCTTTTCATTTTACTTGTTTGTCATGACTGGACCCCCACACGAAATCTCAGCCCACCCCCTCTTATTAACTCTGTGCCTGGGAGAACTGTTACTAGCACCCCAACAGCAGAGAGGGGTCTTCCTTCTGGCCCCTCTCCCAGGACACCCACAGGTGCTGCCGAGGTACCTCACCACCCACCCAGGGATGAGAAGCAGCCACCCTCCTCCATGAATCATGTCTTGCCTTCACCAATTTTCTTCTGCAGCACAGTGGTGCCTGCTTGGGACCTGACCATCTCACATGCAAAAAGGCTGACACAACACTCATCCTTCCCCAGATTAACTTTCCCGGGACCTGTAGCATTCAAGGAAACAGAAAGGCCTCCAACGGCTTTAGTGCCTACCTCAGGAGGACCCACTGCTCTGTGCTCTTATGGAGGAGAGGAAGAATCTAGACCAGCTCCCCTGACCCAGCTGCCCCAGCCAGCCCCTGGCCCCGCAGCCCGGCCTGGCCTCTCCCACAAAGCGACTCCAGACTCGCCGTGGGCCTGCCGGCACACCAGGCACAACCTCAGAAAAAGGGGCCACCCCACCGCCAAGTTACTCTTCATTCAAGCAGCCAAGCCTCTCCAGGGGCTCCTGACACCACACGCCTACGAGGTCTGGGGCGTCCCCCTGATCAGACACCACAGCCCTGAAGCAAAACACTGAGTGGGATAAAGAAGACTATACAGATCATTATGTCAATTCAGGTGAAGTTTTGCTGCCAAGTAGGTAGCGAAAAATTTCAGTTTTTTTGGATTTTGGAATTATACAACAGTGAACCTGAAAAGTAAGCAGCTGACCAATGAGCAACAAACAGCCTGGAGGGGAGGGGCAGCAGCAAGGATGGAGACTGTGGTGGAGGAAATAATGCCTCTTCTGAGAGTTTACTGTATGCAGGCACTGTGTTCATCGTTCTACGTACGATCTGACATCATTTGCCCTAGAAGAACCCCAAGACAGATGGAATGATGTCTCCATTTTGGAGATGAGGAAACTAGAGAGTAAGTGGCCAGTCCAAGGTCACTGAGTCATCGGAGGAGCTGGATACTACACAGCCATGGTCAGAACACAGGGAATTACAGCGGAGTGTGCAGGCGCGGTGGGGCGAGAACCTCCTGGGGCCACTGAGATTGTGATGCTCGGATGCCCGTGGCAGGAAGGGAGCCAACAAAAGGTGCAGAGAAGTACATCTTCCAGGAACTGGAAGCCCAGGAAGGTTTCCCCCTCATCCCAGGACATAAGACTTTCTGATTCTACCTATCGAGACAACATCTACTATTTCCAACTCACTCCTGAAATCCCCAAGCCAACTCCAGGGATCCCCCAAAGAGGCTCAGGGAGATCAAGTGAAACTCCTTCAAATATGGGCCAAACCATGGGAAGCTCTGGAGAGGCTTGAGTCAGGTGCAGGACAGAAAGAGCAGGGCACAACTTCCACGAACAAAACCAGAGGGCGAGACCTCGAATTCTGAACCTGGGAGCAAGAGATCCTGAGGACCAGCTTCCTTGGCGATGGATGCAAAATTCCAGGGGTCCAAAATCAGCTCTCTCCTCCTACTCAGGAAGGTGAGGTACAAGCAACCCCCGAGAGCATCTGGGCTCACCAGCCATGGGAGGACAGTGTCTCTGGGAAGCTCAAACTTGGGCCAGTGCTCACGTGGGGCTGTGAGCTGTGGCCTCACGGTGCTTCCCAAAGCACTTCCCCAACTTTGTTTCCCAAGAAAACAAATCCACCTGGATTCTGATGGCAGCCGAGATGTCCTGGAAAATGACAGACAGCAGCAACACCCCTCAAGATGTATGAGGCTGCTGTTTCCAAAGCCCTTGAACCTGGACACCAAATCGAGCTAGATTGGAATTGCTGTCTGAGGATTCCTATCCAAACTAGGTAGGAACTGGCAACCAGCTGGCCTGTCAAGAGTAAACTGAGCCAACGTGAAATGCAGCATCCTAAGAATACTGACAAAATCAACAGGTAAAAAAGGATCTCAGAGGTGGTTTCTATTGAAAATTCAACCAGGACTCTGAAGAACCAACCAGGAAACCGTGAGATGGCAAGACAATAGAAAACAGTGACAGTGACACAAAAAGGGACAAAAAGAAAAAAAAGGAAGGTGAAGAAGCCAAAGCACTCTCCTTTTGGCATGAAGCCCTTGACCTAATCTCTTTTGGGTGCCACCCAAAGATATAAACCAAACTAAAATTCTATTTTATCCCACCCCCGCATCTATTAGTTTTTTAACGCAAACCAGGATACCTATTAATTTACTGGTGAGCTGGTCTCCTCAGCACAGGGAACAATGGCATCCACCAACTTTCACTTACAAATCAGCCTCTCCAACCACAAGTCCGTTTGTTGATTTTATCGGCTGTGGGGTTGGGAAAGTCTGGAGCACACACACACACACAAATAGTGTTCCAACATCTTTTCTCCATCAGCAACCATTACTCAGCTCCTTAAAGAGAATACTATCAGGTGGCCCTGTCATTCATGTATTCGCTCCTCAGAGGTTTACTGAGGGCCACCTATTCAGGAGATACTATCCTCTCGGAATATTCACAGGCCAAACCTCCTCAATTCCTCATTTAAATCACTGGGACCAAAACTACTGGGATTAACCTAAGTAAGTGGGGAGACATACAGGGCTCATGGATTGGAAGACACAGCACCCAAGTGATCTACAGATTCAATGCAATTCAGATCCAAATCCAAGGTGGCTTTTTTCCTGCAGAAATTGACAAGCTGATCCTAAAATTCATATGGAAGTTAAAAAGGCCCAGAATACTGAAAAAGAACTTGAAAAAGAAGCACAGAGTTGAAGTACTCGCAATTACTGATTTCAAAATTTTCTACAAAGCTATAGTAATTAAGACAATTAGGATAGGTATAAGGATAGATATGCAGATCAATGGAATTGAGGCCAGAAATAAACCCTCACATTTACAGTCAACTGCCAAGACAATTCAATGAGGAAAGAATAATCTCAACAAATGGTGCTGGGTCAACTGGTAAAAGAAGGAAGATAGACCCCTACATCCTCACATCATACAAAATTAACTCAAAATGGATCAGACCTCAAGGTAAAAGCTAAAACTATAAAACTCTTTGAAAATACAGGATTAAATCTTTGTGACCTTGATCAGGCAATGGTTTCTTAGCAAAAGGGACAAAAGAAAAAGACACACTGGGCTCCAAAATTAAAAACTATTGTGCTTCAAAGAACATTATCGATAAAGTGAAACAGCCCAAAGAACAGAAGAAAACACTTGCAAGTCATGTATCTGAAAAGTGTTTACATAGAGAGAATTCTTACAGCTCAACAATGAAAAGACAAATAACCCAATTTAAAAGTGGGCAAAAGATGTGAATAGACATTTCTCCAAAGACGACACACAACTGGCCAATAAGCACAGGAGAAGGCGCTCAACATCATTAGCCAATACAGTATATAATCTGCACTTCAGACTCATTATTCATTAACTCCCTCCCCCTCACACATTCACCTACCCCCTGAAGCGTTTATGACCTGTTACTTAGGTACCAGATCCAAGGCTCGGTGCTGGGACTACTGAGCTAAGCAGGACGTGTCCCCAACCCTCAAAGCATTAAAGTCTGGGGTAAGACACAAAAGACAGAAATGCAATGAAACATGATGACGATGGTGATGACAACGAGGATATTAAAAGCTAACATTTATTAAAGGCTTACTTAGTGTAAATCACTCTTTCCAGTACTTGTATCAGTAATTTATGAGGCAGAAATCATAATTATCCATTTATAAGTGGGGAAATGGAGGCACAGAGCACTGCGTAATTCACCCAATGCCATACTGCTAATGAGTGGGAAAGCAGAGATATGAACCCAGGGGGTTGCTGCAAAGCCTGGGCCCTGGCATGCTGACCCAGAAGCAATGTCTTATCTCACTGGGAGGCTGTGGAAAGCATCATAGAACACAGGAGGTGGCGACCAAGGTGAGTCCTGGAAGGAGAATAGGACTCTACAGTGCAGAGAGTGGGTATTCTAAGCAGAAGAACAGTGGATAGAGATGTGAAACTACATGACACGGTCAAGGAACTCCAAACAGCGTGTACGGCTGCTGCAGAACAGCCCAGAGGCAGCAGAAGGCCCAGCAGGAGCCCAGTCCAGCAAAGCCACCAATGCCATATTAGGGAAATTTATATGCAGAAGCAAAAGAACCATATTCTAGAAACAGTGTGGGGAACGGATATTTTTTGGTTGGTGGGCAAGATGAAAGGCAAGGAGATCAGTTAAAGATACCACGATTGTCCAGGATGAAGACTATAAAGGTATGAGAGGAGGGGATGATTCAGGACATGTCTCAGAAGCAGATTCTAAAAGACCCGATGATTGCCTGAGCATGGAGTTAGACACAGAGGTCAAGATCCAGAAGACTGAGGTTTCTGGCTTGGGCAAGAGGAGGAGGGACCTTAGGAGTGGGGAGAGAACGATGACTCTGCTTTGGAGATGTTGTGTCTGAGGAACCGATGCAACATCCAAAGAATGTGTCCAGCAAGCAAGCAGGACCAACTGTATCCCAATATACACAATTGGGAACCAACACTGCATAGGTGTTTAACGAGTTAAGTCTAGGAGGTAGTCCAGGGAGAAGGGCGGAGTGAAAACAGGGATTCGGACAGTACCCTGAAGACTAAAAATATTCAAGGGGTTGGTGAGAAAGTGCAACCTGCTGAGGAATAGCCAGAAGGCAGAAAGGAAGCAGCAGGTTTCAAGGGAAGAGTTTCAAGAAGGCAGCAGTCAAGAGTTTCAACTGTGAAGAGAAGTCAAGTGAATAAAAGAGTAAAATGTGCCTCTATGTTTTCACAATTAAGAGTTCTCAGCTTTCCACCAAACTACCTCTAACAACTGCACACTGACACACAGCTCTACAAGGGGTAGCCTAACCACAGCCCCCCCCCAAAAAAAAAAACTTGGGCTTGCTCTGTCAAGCTAATGCTGCCTTCTATGCAGTGTTTTCATACTTATTTCAACATTAGTTCTACCCCCAAATCTTCAAGCATTATGGACATCTTCGGAAATGAACTATTTTATCATAGCATTACAGGCCTCTTAACACATACCTGTAAGACTCCAGGGAGACCTCTGGTTTGTTTATCTACTAAGAGGAAGGAGCAAGAGAATAAAAACACAAGAGCTACCAGAAACCCAAGGGATGGGAGGAGCTCTGAGGATATGAGAAAAGCTAAAGACCACTACTGCCCCAGAAAAACGCACATGGGCAAAAAGTCACAGGACTTCTGCATACTATTTGGGGAAGGTTCAGGAACCCCTCTCTTAAGAGTTCATTGTTTAAGAAGTCATAATTAATAATAGTGGTTATGACTACATAAATTCTTTGGGTGATTTTTCTTATAGTTTTCTAATTCTTAGTGTTTTTTGCAAAAAGCAATATTTTTATAATTAATCTAAAAAGCAACAGAACTATTTTTTAGTTTGGGGGGTTAAAAAAACAATGTTCCAGTTTGGGGAGACTGTTAGTCTCCCCAAACTGGAAAGCAGAAGGGAAGAATTTTCCAATACTTTTGTGCACTGGAGAAGCAAACTAAGTTGTCAGGAATAAGTCTGACGGGCACACTGGCCAGCATGCAAGTGGTCTCCTGCTAATGGGTTCCCTTGCCATCACCCACTCTTGCCCGACCCACACACTACAGCACTTGGGGTTGGGAGCAGAAGAAACCCAGGGTGCTGTAGGGCAGATGGGCCAGCCCAGCAAAACAGGCCTAAGGAAAACTCCACTGGTAGAGCCCAGGACAGGCGGGAATGGGAGTAGGGCACAGCTTTTTAAGGTGGGTGGCCAAAATTCTGATGAGGGGGATAGGTGGGGGGCCCAGACTTACTGCAGGGAGATGGAGCAAAAGCAATGCCCCAACAGGGTGTCCAGCTGGGTCCTCTCACTGGTCAGGGGGGTGAGTGTGCCCGCAGTTGAAAACTCCAGGATTCAAGCCCGTCCTCCTCCGAGGGCCTTCTCTTTGATGCCAAACCCAATCTGGCAGGGTGGTGGTGGTGGTGGGGTAGGGATCAGACCTCATGAGCCCTCCTTTAAAAAGACATACTTGGGTGAGATCTAGACCCTGTGGAGTATAGACTCCAGGGTCTCTCTAGCTCTTGTTTGGAGGAAGCCCCTCCTCAGGCCCAAGAAATTCCAGGGCTGAGAAAACTCTGCAAGAAAGGGAGGAGGGAGGCAAGGGGCAGGGAGCCACAGCCTGGAGTGCCCCCAAGGGCAGGGTGCCTTATCTGACAACCATCTCCTCAGTCCATGGGAAAAACCTGCTGCCCTGCTGTCTTGGCTCAGGTGTCTCCCTCAATGCACCTGAGTGGAAAACAGTCATCTTAAAGTGAACACACAACCACAAGGACTCTGACTGCAAACCACTCCCCAAGTGCCACAAGCCGGCTGACTGGCAAGAGAAGGGGTAAAACTCTGGCTACAGGGTGGCCAGGTCTTCTCTTGATGGAAGTCTCCCTCAGGAGTGGCAAGGTAAAATGTGTTTTTAAACCCAGAAAAATACTAAGCCTTGTCTCATGCAGTGACGAAGACTTTTTCTACGGCAGGCCATACATAGGGTGTAACCAAGCTTTAAAAAAAAAAAACAAACCGGTTAACAGGAACCTCTACTCTGAAACCCCAAAGCACCATCAGAGCTAAACTGAACCCAAATGTCCTATGAATGATGAGATGCCACAGAAATGGTAAACCGATGGCAGAAATCAGGTGGTTCCATACGGAACAGAATGGAACTGGAAGGTCTTCAAACCAAGAGTTTGAGGTGCAAAAAGCAGCAAGAATTTCAGAGCCATTCACACACGGGGCTGCTGGCTTGTTGATGAAAAGTTTCCAGCTAAAACTACTTGGGTTGTCTCGACATTACCCAACTCCAAAAGGCCAACAAGATTCAGGTACATGTACCTCTTAAGGTACATCTGCCTGAAAACTGTCCAGCAAATGTAAAGAAATAAAATTTAACTATCTGTTTTCTTAAACAAAACCAGTTAAGGATAGAGGACACATTTAGGAGCAGTATATATAGTACTTCCTCAATTTACGCCTAAAAGATCCCTACATTTAGGCCTGAACATTCCAAAACATCTCAATTCCACTGGGGAAATATACTCAGGGTTATAAATAAGCACCTTATTCTGTTGATCTAATACCCATACCATAACTCAATCCACCCAATTCCTAATTCCTTCTACAAATCTACCTGGTCTGTATCCTGCTTCAAACAATATTTTGCAGACCACTTCACAGAACGTAAACTTTATTCCTAGTTTCCTCAACAGGATCCTTCCAGGAGTAAATTCCCACCGTAAACACACCCAAGGCTTTGTTTTACACGCAGACTTCTCCCCTCTGATCCCAAGAGAGGTTGCTTTTCCTTCTAAATCCAACCCAGGCCAAATACTGCCATCTGGGGTCACCGCTTCCTCCCGCCACCGCCCGTGCAGTCTCGCTCGGGTTCCGGATTCCCCGCGCCGCCGAGCGACCGTGCCGGCCCGGGCTCGCACCCCTTCCTGTCTCGCTTTGCCCACGGCGGGCGGGCGCGCGGCGCCCAGACAAAAGCTCCCGCCGTCGGGGCCACGGGCGCCGGGCCCGGAGCTGCCCACCTCCCGGGTCGCGGGCGTCAACCCGCCCCGAGGCCGAGGGTCCCGGTGCAACTTTGCAAACAGAAAGAAAAGGCGGCGGCGGCCCGGGAGGCGCCGGAGCCCGCGGGGTCCTCCAGGGTCCGCCCGCGGGCGGGCCGGCACGCGCGTGGGGCCCCGGGGCGAGGGCGCGAGGAGAGGGAGCGGCGCGCCCCGTGACGGCCCGCGCCCGGGGCCCGCAACCTGCCCGCGGGCCGTGTGCCCCGCGCCCGGCAGGGCCCGCCCGACGGCGAGGCCCCGCGGCCCACACTGTCCTCGCGGCGCCCGGCCGGCCCCGCTCGCGCACACCCGTTGGCACACGCCCCCCACCCCGGGGCCGACGGCGGCTCCCGCGGCGCCCGGGCGGCCCCCGGCCTGCCGCGCTGCTGCACGCCCCGCTCCGGCCCGGCCCCGGCGGCCCCGCGGGCGGCCCCTGCAAAACTTTCTCCTCATCGCGGCGGCCTCCCTCGGCGCGTCAGCCTGTCGGCCGGGCGGGGGGTCGGCCGGCGGGTCCCTCCCTTAACCCCACCCTGGGCGGCCGACCTGGTCCGGCTCCGAGTCATAGTCGTCGTCCTCGGCGCTCACGGACATGGCCATGGCTCATGGTGGGCCCAGGCTCGCGCGCGCTGACATGGCTGGAGCGGCGCCGCGGCCGCCCGCCGGGAGCAGGCTCGGCTCGCCCTGGCTCGGGCTCGGCTCGGACTCCCGCTGCCGCGAGGAGGGAGCCGCACCGCGCGCCTCGCACGCCCGCGCGGGAGGGGGCGGGAGGGGCCGACAGGGGCGGGCGGGGTGCGGGGGTGGGGGAGGTGGGCGCTCATGCATATGCATGAGGCGAGCCAGGAAGGGGCTGGCCCCCCGGGCCGGCGGGCCAATGGCGCGGCCGCGGCGCTCGGGCCGCACACAAAGGGAGCCCGGCCGGCGGTGACATGGGGGCGGGCCCGCCAAGGGCGGCCCCTCGAGGCCGGCGCGCGGGGTCCCTGGCTGCGCGGGGGCGTGCCCCGCGCCCCGCCCGGCCCGCGCCCTGCGGGATGCACATGGGGCGTTACACGCCGCCGCCGCTGTTAACAGGAAATGCACGCCCGGGCTGGGGTGGGGTCTTTTGTGTGGTCCTGCGGGGCGCCTCACGGGAGCCCCGGGGCGCCTCGGCCACCGCGCGCCGCGCTACACGCGAGGCCGGACACTGGCCCTGCGCCCCCGGCAGCGGGCACACGGGCTCCCGGGTGTGCACACGCCCCGGGGCCAGGACCTGATGGTCGCGAACCCAGGAGCCCCCGGTCCCGGAACTTGCAGGCCGCTGGCCTGGACACAGTCTGGGGGCCCAGTTGCCCCGGGCGAGGGCGGTTGGGTCGTCCTTCCTCCTGGCGCTGCCCTCTCTGGCCTCCCGTCTGCGTTGCCAGGTGGAGGTAGTCAGCGGCAAGCGGGCGGTGCGGCGGGAGCTCTGCGGACTAGGAAACCGCAGGACTCAGGGGCTGCCAGCGATAACGCCTGGACTCTGCCCTGCGGTGGGCGCCACACCCTCTTGGACGCGAAGCCCCCTAACTGCCGCGCCCAGCAGGCGACCCGCGAAGGGGTGAGGGCACCGCAGGCCGGAGCCCACCCCGTTCTCCTAGAAGGTGTGGGTTTCTACGTTCTTCAACTAGCAAGGTCCCTGCACTGGCTCCTGAAGCGGCCCACTCCTGCAGAAAATTATTTCTGCAAATCCAGATTGGGACTCGTTAAAAAAAAAAAAAAAGACTGTAGGGCTCTCATATGCACAGACCTTGCACAGAAGGAGTGACCAAGGCTGTTATATGCAGCAAAACCAGAGTAAGACACGCTAAGGCACACACGCATGCAGGCGTGTACATGCTCAGTTTCTTCATATATAAAATGGAAACGTCTGTCCACCCAGGGGATAGCAGCTGGCTTTCCCCAGAATAAGCCCACTAGCTGCGAAATCGGGAGATCACCTCTGCAACGTCATACATGCCCAGGCCACTGGCAACAAAATCCACAGGGGTCGTGTGGGGGTGGGTAGATGCAAGGACCCTGCAGGCAGGTGAATTTAGGCTTTCAAGGAAAGCGGAATGCCTGGCGGAGGCCTTGTAAATACAACTCAGGAGGAACCTAGCAGGGAATCAGCAGGAGTGAATAAGCGGTATGTCAGTTTTACGGAGTGGAGTTTAAAGTCTGTCTGAAATGTATATAACCACAGACACTACGGGAAAAATTCCCTACAGACTTGCTCCTTCCTCAAACATATCCAATTCTGAGTTTCCTTCTTCTCTTCTATTTTTCACAATCCACTCAAGGTTCACAATAAAAGTAACAATCAAGAAACCAACTCCTCACCTCACTCCACCCTCAAAGGTCTCAGCTTCTTAAAAAGTGACCTTGTCTGGACTGAAGTCTGTATCTGATCTCTTAGGGGCCCCCTTCTGAAGAAAGGGGCAGGGATGGTAACATCCTAATCAAGCTTTCCCATCAGTCGTCAAAACAGCAAGGGTAAGGAGGACCAGAATGACAATATGTCAAGAGAAAAGTCTGGAAATGGGACAGTTTCTCGAAGATCTCTCCCATTATCTATCAGGAGAACAAGCGTGCTTAGAATTGTTTTGGGGGTTGACTTCTTTTGAAGACTCTCACACACTCCCTTCTGTATTTAAGGAAGTAAAGACAGTACGTTCTTAATAATTGTGGCTCAAAAAGAGAAAGGCAAAGAGTGGGCAAACGGAAGCTGCAGGTAACACCCACTGCACATGGGCCGCCAACTCCTTCCTCTTGTTCTATCACTTCAGAGCTGGAGGCCCCAAGACAATTAGGAAGTAGCTCTCAAGCTCAGGGTCCCTTTCTAGATTTTGTAAACTGTATTCTTGGTTCAAATCCAGCTCCCAGGTACATAAGTAAGGTCTTGGTGGTAGCCAAACTGCCAACTGATCTGTCGGGCCAACTGTGGAACTAAGAAACTCGGGTTTGTGACACAATGACACAGTGGGTTCTCTCCCAGCCCTAGGAAGGCTCCTGCCAGCACTATACTAACATCTCTTGAGAATTCCTCTTCTGGAATTTCTGCTTGCAAAGAGCTTCCTAATCCTTTATTTCCCGCAACCATGCCTCCCCTAGTTACCTCGTGCACGCAATCATCCAACGGTGCCAATGGTGCTCATTTTGTATTAATGGTGTGCCGGACGCTGTATAAAACACCAATTACTCCATCCCTCACCTGGAAAATGGCCACCGTGAAACTTAGAGTTTGCCTTGCACATTGCCCTCAGCTGGTCCTTTCTCTAAGGCCTGCACACTCCCCCCACTCCACTTAGCCAAGGCTTGCATTCTTAGAAAGAGCTCCCCAAAGCTGGTTCAGTGCTTGCCCTGAGCCAGAAGGATCCAGAACTTCACCAAGTGGTGAGGAAACAAACAAAAGCAGATAGAGGTCAAGTCCTCCTGGGACATGCTCACCCCCAGCTCCCTGCTTTCTCTCCGGGTGTTATTTAAGTTGCTGATCAGCCTCTCACATCAGGATAGGGAGAGGTATGAGGTCCACTCTCAGCAAGTGTCCTCTCTGTCCCCACCTCTGGCAGGCTGGGCAAGGGACTCCCTGCACTCTGACTTCCCCAGCGGGGCAGGGTTTCTCCACCATGAGCCCCTACTCCTCCTTCCCATGTTGCAAAGGGCATGGCTAAAGCTTGGGAGCATTATTTTCCAGGGCATCCGAGCAGGGAAAGCCACTGGATTCTCTTTGTGCCCCGACACATGACGGACTGGCACCCTCCTGGACCAATGGAAAACATGCCTCTAAGGAAGGGGCAGAAGTGACAGGAGTGCAAGGGGAGGCTTCCTAATGCAAGTAAATAATCTATGCCTACCAAGCAATAAAGAATGCATGCTT